>CANNZV010000782.1:0-219918 GCA_947561585.1 Caprella mutica
CTTTCAAAAGAATATTTAATAGTATTTTTTTGAAAGTTCAATATTTCATTTAATTTATTTTCTTAATAAGAATACGTCAGAGAGTATATCCTGTAGTTATTTATCCTGTAGTTATTTATCCTGTAGCTATTTATCCTGTAGTTATTTATCCTGTAGCTATTTATCCTGTAGCTATTTATCCTGTAGCTATTTATTCTGTAGCTATTTATCCTGTAGTTATTTATCCTGTAGCTATTTATCCTGTAGTTATTTATTCTGTAGTTATTTATCCTGTAGCTATTTATCCTGTAGCTATTTATCCTGTAGTTATTTATCCTGTAGCTATTTATCCTGTAGCTATTTATCCTGTAGCTATTTATTCTGTAGCTATTTATCCTGTAGTTATTTATCCTGTAGCTATTTATCCTGTAGTTATTTATTCTGTAGCTATTTATCCTGTAGCTATTTATCCTGTAGTTATTTATCCTGTAGTTATTTATCCTGTAGCTATTTATCCTGTAGTTATTTATTCTGTAGCTATTTATCCTGTAGCTATTTATCCTGTAGTTATTTATCCTGTAGCTATTTATCCTGTAGCTATTTATTCTGTAGTTATACAGTGTAAGAAGACAGGTAAATTTATCAAATGAATTCAGCCTGTGGCCAATTCTCAGTCTTCTTTCGTCATCCTTTTCGGTATCTAAATATTTACTCAACTTTTGCTCATGTTTTTCTCTTCCAACTTTCTTTGGAATAATTTCTTCATTTTCTGCTAAAATCTTTACTCTAATTTTTTCATTTAATTTCACCTCTAAATTTATAAAATCGTACCATCAATATTTAGTAATTAGTTAATAGAACTAATTTCATAACAAATACTTTTTTGCATTAAATAATTTTATTTTATTTTTAAAAAAGTATTGCGTTTTCTATTCATACTTTATTAGTGAGTTCCGCTTAATATAGACACCGGCTAGTGAGTCCAGCCGCTTAGTGTGACCAAATAAAGTGGACTTGTTAATTGTATTCGCAAAAGCTTCGGTTAGTACAACCTTCTTTTCGTTATTAATTTATTCATTTCTAATCAATGAAAGTTTGTTTTAATTAATCAATTTATTGAGTAACTGTAGTCGTTACTATTGACTATTAGGGTAGGTTCTAAGTTATCGAACGGTTCCACATTATCGATCATATACGAAAATGTATTTAATATTGCAGAAATCTTTGATACCAATTTAATTTTTTTTTTATGATTGGAAATGTGGAACTGTCCAATAACTCGAAAGTTACCCTAGTAACCCTTGGTGTCACACCTCTATAAAAGGTAACATTTCTACCCACATAACATGAAGTAACATTCACTTGTGACAAGTAACACTGAGGTCAAATGTTTAATACCTTGTTATTAACCCATTTTACCGGGTAAGTCTAGTTCTGTCCCATTTTACCGGGTAAAAGTATAGTTCTGTCCCATTTTACCTGGTAAAAGTCTAGTTCTGTCCCATTTTACCTGGTAAAAGTCTAGTTCTGTCCCATTTTACCTGGTAAAAGTCTAGTTCTGTCCCATTAACCGGGTAAAAGTCTAGTTCTGTCCCATTTTACCGGGTAAAAGTCTAGTTCTGTCCCATTAACCGGGTAAAAGTCTAGTTCTGTCCCATTAACCGGGTAAAAGTCTAGTTCTGTCCCATTTACCGGGTAAAAGTCTAGTTCTGTCCCATTTACCGGGTAAAAGTCTAGTTCTGTCCCATTAACCGGGTAAAAGTCTAGTTCTGTCCCATTTTACCGGGTAAAAGTCTAGTTCTGTCCCATTAACCGGGTAAAAGTCTAGTTCTGTCCCATTAACCGGGTAAAAGTCTAGTTCTGTCCCATTTACCGGGTAAAAGTCTAGTTCTGTCCCATTTTACCGGGTAAAAGTCTAGTTCTGTCCCATTAACCGGGTAAAAGTCTAGTTCTGTCCCATTAACCGGGTAAAAGTCTAGTTCTGTCCCATTTACCGGGTAAAAGTCTAGTTCTGTCCCATTTACCGGGTAAAAGTCTAGTTCTGTCCCATTTACCGGGTAAAAGTCTAGTTCTGTCCCATTTTACCGGGTAAAAGTCTAGTTCTGTCCCATTTACCGGGTAAAAGTCAAGTCTGATAAATATAGGGTTTATTTATCCCTGTAACACTAATATTGATTTTATCTCCCAAATTCTAATAATCAATTAATAAATTTTCAGATCTCTCTACCGACTTTCCTATGAAAGATTTCCTAAATATTTATGCCTAGTTTTATCTATCGAGATGATATATTCTGCCCAAACATTTATTGGGGAGAAGAAGAATTGCTTGAGTTTATATCATATGGTGGCAAAGCACGTAAAAATACAATGGTAATATACAGGGTGACCCACAAAAAAGTGTACCCAATTTTAAATTCGTATATTTCAAGAACTATTGAAGGTACAGTTTTCTTTCAAATATCATTTTGTTTATTGAATCTTTCTCCATCTACAGTTAAATTTTCATAATTTTTTATTCATTTTTGTGAGTATAACAACGATTTAATTGATGGGTGGTGCAAATGGTCAGAAAACGGACAATGAAGTAAGTTCAAACATTAGAAATATCTTTATTAGACTAAATCCTTTATTTGTCTATTGTGGGTCACCCTGTATATTATCTAATATGAATAATGATATCGTTTACATATCTCTTGATTAATATATACTGTATGTAACTATTTATGACGACTAATATTAAAAGTATTGTATTTATTATTTAACTTTTAATATTATCATAAATATATGTATTGTTATTTATGTCATCAAATATTTTTAATATTATATTCATTATATAACTACAATATTTAATAAATTAATTGTTATTTTTGTTAATGAATTTATGATATATTATAATAATTATATTTATTATATTTATAAATAGGGTGAGTTACGAATTATCGGTCAGTACTACATCTTCGGTCATATAAGAAAAAAAAATTGTTATTATTACACAGTGCTATCTACTACTAACATTTTTCGTATTGTTTTTTCTTATATGACCGAAGATGTAGTACTGACCGATAATTAAGAACCTACCCTAGCTAATAATATTTTTTTCAATGTGATGTTGATGAATAGTTACATTTATAAGTTGAACGTAACGCTTAAGCTATCAAAGCTATCTCTGATATCTTTACAATGTAGCTTTTAAAGTTACATTTCTTATCTGTGAATGTGAAGTGCAGCACTATACAATGATTTACTATAGAGTGATTTACTATAGAGTGATTTACTATAGAGTGATTTACTATAGAGTGATTTACTATAGAGTGATTTACTATAGAGTGATTTACCATAGAGTGATTTACTATAGAGTGATTTACTATAGAGTGATTTACTATAGAGTGATTTACTATAGAGTGATTTACTATACAGTGATTTACTATACAGTGATTCACTATACAGTGATTTACTATACAGTGATTTACTATACAGTGATTCACTATACAGTCAATACAGTGATTTATTCTACTGTGACTTACTGTATAGTCTATACAATTTCTATAGTGACATACTGTACAGTTTATTTTGTATAAACACTGACTAACTGTACAGTTAGTACAGTCAATACAGTTGAACTCTATGTTTGATATTAACATTGAGTGTTGAATTACTCCTTGCATAACCATTAAGTAATAATAGTTTAATTAAATAAAATATTGATTTTTATCTTATGTTTTAAATAGGCAAAGCAATGGTAAATTATGATTCACTAGTGTATTTGCCCGTTAAAAATAACGGGTCTTCAATAGTAATTTATTACCCGTTATTAGGTTCTTTCAGTTAACTCAATTAAATTCATTTTTCTGCATGAACTGATACTATATTGTATAGATAAAATACCAAGTGGTGAGCCAGTGGCCAAAATTATATCGCGTCTTGCAAGACGGTAAATTCCTTATCTTGGTGTCTTTCAACTGGCAATCTGGCGTCAGTTCAATGGAGTAATGATATATAACTGAAACAATATAAGGTTTTCTATGTCCTGCAATCGCTGCAACACTTCCTCTCTCTAGTGTAGTTTATCATAACTCTATGTAAAATACACACAAAAATTGAATAAAAAACAATTTAAATTTCAAGTCAATATATTCCCGTGCGTATCATAGTTACATTCTTCATGTTTAATACCCGTCGAGTAAAAGCGGATACCAAATAAATAAATAAATAAACACACGAGGGAAATTATTAGTATAGATTTTTCATTTTTACCATGTTTATCATTTTTTTACTCTACTTGCAGTTTTAGAGGATAGCGCTAGGGTTATGCTCTTCAACTACGAGGTCTTAGATTTTGTGTTGGGTAGACTTGTAGGGTTCATTCACTATCACCTCTTCATTTTCCTCTTAAATTTTGAGTTAGGTAGGCTCGTAGGCTTCATTTACTATCACCTCTTCATTTTCCTCTTAGATTTTGAGTTAGGTAGGCTCGTAGGCTTCATTTACTATCACCTCTTCATTTTCCTCTTAGATTTTGAGTTAAGTAGGCTCGTAGGCTTCAATTACTACCTCCTCTTCATTTTCCTCTTCCATCCGTGATTCCTTACAGCGCAATCACGGAATAGCTTTTCTGCATCCATGAGCGTTATAACTAACAGGTGGTAGGTAACTTTGATCATTAAGCCACTTTCCTTTCTGACTGCTTCTTCCAATCCCTTGTACTTAATTTCATTTAGCGTCAGCGATATGGCCTTTGGTTCCAAAACAGACGTTAAACCATAATAATTTATTATTTTGCATCTCAAGACAATGAATTTATATTTAATGACAGAGAATCTTTCTATTTATTTCTAATTTACATTTAATGTACATTTGTTAATTGTTGCAATTGGCATTAGTTGTTGGTACCCTCAGATTTAGTAACTACATCCTGCTAGACACTTCCTATGAAGGTACAGTAGAATGTACCCTTTGTGGGGTTAAATGTACCCTTTGTGGGGTTAAATGTACCCTTTGTGGGGTTAAATGTACCCTTTGTGGGGTTAAATGTACCCTTTGTGGGTTAAATGTACCCTTTGTGGGGTTAAATGTACCCTTTGTGGGTTAAATGTACCCTTTGTGGGGTTAAATGTACCTTTTGTGGGGTTAAATGTACCCTTTGTAGGGTTAAATGTACCCTTTGTGGGGTTAAATGTACCCTTTGTGGGGTTAAATGTACCCTTTGTGGGGTTAAATGTACTCTTTGTGGGGTTAAATGTACCCTTTGTGGGGTTAAATGTACCCTTTGTGGGGTTAAATGTACCCTTTGTGGGTTAAATGTACCCTTTGTGGGGTTAAATGTACCCTTTGTGGGGTTAAATGTACCCTTTGTGGGTTAAATGTACCCTTTGTGGGGTTAAATGTACCCTTTGTGGGGTTAAATGTACCCTTTGTGGGGTTAAATGTACTCTTTGTGGGGTTAAATGTACCCTTTGTGGGGTTAAATGTACCCTTTGTGGGGTTAAATGTACCCTTTGTGGGTTAAATGTACCCTTTGTGGGGTTAAATGTACCCTTTGTGGGGTTAAATGTACCCTTTGTAGGGTTAAATGTACCCTTTGTGGGGTTAAATGTACCCTTTGTGGGGTTAAATGTACCCTTTGTGGGGTTAAATGTACTCTTTGTGGGGTTAAATGTACCCTTTGTGGGGTTAAATGTACTCTTTGTGGGGTTAAATGTACCCTTTGTGGGGTTAAATGTACCCTTTGTGGGGTTAAATGTACCCTTTGTGGGGTTAAATGTACCCTTTGTGGGGTTAAATGTACCCTTTGTGGGGTTAAATGTACCCTTTGTGGGGTTAAATGTACCCTTTGTGGGGTTTAATGTACCCTTTGTGGGGTTAAATGTACCCTTTGTGGGGTTAAATGTACCCTTTGTGGGGTTAAATGTACCCTTTGTGGGGTTAAATGTACCCTTTGTTGGGTTAAATGTACCCTTTGTGGGGTTAAATGTACCCTTTGTGGGGTTAAATGTACCCTTTGTGGGGTTAAATGTACTCTTTGTGGGGTTAAATGTACCCTTTGTGGGGTTAAATGTACCCTTTGTGGGGTTAAATGTACCCTTTGTTGGGTTAAATGTACCCTTTGTGGGGTTAAATGTACCCTTTGTGGGGTTAAATGTACCCTTTGTGGGGTTAAATGTACTCTTTGTGGGGTTAAATGTACCCTTTGTGGGGTTAAATGTACCCTTTGTGGGGTTAAATGTACCCTTTGTGGGGTTAAATGTACCCTTTGTGGGGTTAAATGTACCCTTTGTGGGTTAAATGTACCCTTTGTGGGGTTAAATGTACCCTTTGTGGGTTAAATGTACCCTTTGTGGGGTTAAATGTACCTTTTGTGGGGTTAAATGTACCCTTTGTAGGGTTAAATGTACCCTTTGTGGGGTTAAATGTACCCTTTGTGGGGTTAAATGTACCCTTTGTGGGGTTAAATGTACTCTTTGTGGGGTTAAATGTACCCTTTGTGGGGTTAAATGTACCCTTTGTGGGGTTAAATGTACCCTTTGTGGGTTAAATGTACCCTTTGTGGGGTTAAATGTACCCTTTGTGGGGTTAAATGTACCCTTTGTGGGTTAAATGTACCCTTTGTGGGGTTAAATGTACCCTTTGTGGGGTTAAATGTACCCTTTGTGGGGTTAAATGTACTCTTTGTGGGGTTAAATGTACCCTTTGTGGGGTTAAATGTACCCTTTGTGGGGTTAAATGTACCCTTTGTGGGTTAAATGTACCCTTTGTGGGGTTAAATGTACCCTTTGTGGGGTTAAATGTACCCTTTGTAGGGTTAAATGTACCCTTTGTGGGGTTAAATGTACCCTTTGTGGGGTTAAATGTACCCTTTGTGGGGTTAAATGTACTCTTTGTGGGGTTAAATGTACCCTTTGTGGGGTTAAATGTACTCTTTGTGGGGTTAAATGTACCCTTTGTGGGGTTAAATGTACCCTTTGTGGGGTTAAATGTACCCTTTGTGGGGTTAAATGTACCCTTTGTGGGGTTAAATGTACCCTTTGTGGGGTTAAATGTACCCTTTGTGGGGTTAAATGTACCCTTTGTGGGGTTTAATGTACCCTTTGTGGGGTTAAATGTACCCTTTGTGGGGTTAAATGTACCCTTTGTGGGGTTAAATGTACCCTTTGTGGGGTTAAATGTACCCTTTGTTGGGTTAAATGTACCCTTTGTGGGGTTAAATGTACCCTTTGTGGGGTTAAATGTACCCTTTGTGGGGTTAAATGTACTCTTTGTGGGGTTAAATGTACCCTTTGTGGGGTTAAATGTACCCTTTGTGGGGTTAAATGTACCCTTTGTTGGGTTAAATGTACCCTTTGTGGGGTTAAATGTACCCTTTGTGGGGTTAAATGTACCCTTTGTGGGGTTAAATGTACTCTTTGTGGGGTTAAATGTACCCTTTGTGGGGTTAAATGTACTCTTTGTGGGGTTAAATACACGTAACTAATGCACCCTTTATAGTGTAAATATAACCAATGTACCCTCTAGAGGGTAAAAGAGGGTTAGATGTGGGTGTTACATTCACCTCGTGCTGTTGTTATGGTTTGAAATACCTCCTCTTTTCTATCCTCTATTTAAAGTCTTTATTTGTTTATAGTGTGTAAAAGGAAATAGTGGAACATGTGAGGTGAGAAGGCGTAGCAAGGGTGAATCTTTTACAATTGACCTAGGGAAGTTCTTAATTATCGGTCAGTTCCACATTTTCGGTCATATAAGAAAAAACGATATAATAATAATTATTTCAGTAGGATAGGTTGAGCAAAAACAACCAACCCGGGTTGGTTGTTTTTGCTCAACCTATCCTAGTGAAATAATTATTATTATATTGTTTTTTTCTTATATGACCGAAAATGTGGAACTGACCGATAATTAAGAACTTACACAAAATAAACACTTTTTCAGGAATAACAAAATATCCAAAAAAACTTCATTATCGAGATGTTTATGCCCTGACTTTAGGGTAATGTTTGACATATATAGGGAAATTTAACATAAAACAAACATTCCACGAAAACCTAAATTATAGAAACTTTATTTTTCAAGATAGTGACTTTTAAAGTTTCCAAAGGACTCCTACCTAGATACTCACAAGTACTTACGGTCCTAACTGATGGTTAATAGTGAAAAGTTAAACGTAACAGACCTTAGTACCTATCTATGATAATGTTATTAAATGTACAATAATTGTTGTTCGAAGTGTCTGCCTCCATCTTGAATGCAGATCTTAAAAACTAATCAGTTTTGTCATTCTAGGCTTTCGTGAAACAATGTTTGTTTTAAGTGAAACTTCCCTATGCAGGACAAACATTAGCCTAGAAACAGGATATCAATATTATCGATAACGAAGCATTTTTGGACATTGTTATTCCTAAAAAAGATTGAATTTTTGGTTTTTATGCAAACTATCGAATTTTGTCAGACCTTAATTGAAACACTCTGTGTACCTACCACACGATATAAAATCACAGGTATTTTATGCATTGAGTATCATTTACACGTCAGTGTCATGGACATAACTTTCATAACTTGTTTTTAATTTAGTATAAAGAGTAGTGGCTGCAACATTAGTGTCATGAATAGAATATTTTATTTCATTCACTTTTATTACTGCTTGATAAAATTTCATCTGAACCAAGTTAAAAATCCTATTATTTTGCTATTCCTATAAAGAGACTATATATATAAAGATTATATGAGTGTATTTATAAAAACTACAAAGTAATTTATTTGTACAATTGTAAATTTTGATTTAGTGAGATATTTGAATGTTTCAAAAAGTATACTATAGTTAGTGCTTAAATTTTCATAGAAAACTATGCAAATCCATAGAAAATATCCTTATGCTTGCATGGGGAACTTTTCTATTTTTGTGCCATTATTTAAAATATGAAAATTATATTGCGAGATATATTCAAATATATTATTATAATATTTTCTCTTGTTTTCAGTAATACAATTTAAATATTTTTCATTGGGATATCAGTTTTTTTTCTTATGATTTCGATTATAGCCCATTTTTAATATGCATAATGTGTGTATGTGTATCTATAAATAATTGAATTTGAATGAATTAACAGTTATATACATAAAGTAAAATTCAGTAAAATTAGCTTCATATTATTTTTTAAGCCTCAAGGGCCGTACACACACAGGGGTTCTGAAGTCTTTCCACCAGACTTAATAAAAAAAAACATAAAAAAATGACATAAATATTATTTATTTTAGTTGGTATCATGGATACCAACTAAAATAAATAATAAATATATCGTTTTTTCTTATATGATTCAAAAGTCTCGAGGAAAAGACTTAAAAAATCCCTGTGTGTTTACGGCCCTTTACATATTATACTCTTTTTCTAAACATATGTTAAACAAGATTTGTATGGTGACAAAACTAAGCCATATATATTTCTTCGTGTAAGCCTCTGTATTGAACTCAATATATCCAAAAATGAATATCATTAAATATCTAATACTTTTTATTTTCAATAAAAAAATTAAAATAAATTATTATTCACGTATTCAGCCTTGAACTTAATCTTAAAAATCTACGGAAATTGGTAAGATTATTTAAGTTACTTTTTATTATTTGAAATATGAAAATAAATAGAAGAGGTGTAAATTGTATTTATTAATTAAATACATCAGAGGAATCATTAAAAATGATTATAATTGTTCGAAAAATATATATATATATATTTTTTTTTTCAAATATAATTAGGTAGCTACATAAAATTATTAAAGTGATTGTTGAACCGACCAACTTCATTATTTTTAAGTTATTCATTATTAACATTACAAATTATATTTATTATTATATAATCATATGTCTTCATTACTATATTTACAACTGTATTCGTTTATTAAATTTATATTTATTAGATTAAGTAATATGTGAAAATATATATTAACAACTCAATTGGATAACAGTATCTTTACTTTAGTGAACCCTAATATTATTTACAAAAGTTTTTAGAGTACAAATTAGGTAATTTTCTAATTTGAATTATTATTATTTGACAGTTTTATAGAACTGTATAAAGTATTTTACCTTTACTCTTTACAATGTTTTACTCTTTACAATGTTTTACTCTCTACAATGTTTTACTCTTTACAATGTTTTACTCTTTACAATATTTTACTCTTTACAATGTTTAACTCTTTACAATGCTTTACTCTTTACAATGTTTAACTCTTTACAATGTTTTACTCTTTACAATGTTTTACTCTTTACAATGTTTTACTCTTTACAATGTTTAACTCTTTACAATGTTTTACTCTTTACAATGTTTAACTCTTTACAATGTTTTACTCTTTACAATGTTTTACTCTTTACAATGTTTAACTCTTTACAATGTTTTACTCTTTACAATGTTTTACTCTTTACAATGTTTAACTCTTTACAATGTTTTACTCTTTACAATGTTTAACTCTTTACAATGTTTTACTCTTTACAATGTTTTACTCTTTACAATGTTTTACTCTTTACAATGTTTTACTCTTTACAATGTTTTACTCTTTACAATGTTTTACTCTTTACAATGTTTTACTCTTTACAATGTTTTATTCTTTACAATGTTTTACTCTTTACAATGTTTTACTCTTTACAATGTTTTACTCTTTACAATGTTTTACTCTTTACAATGTTTTATTCTTTACAATGTTTTACTCTTTACAATGTTTTACTCTTTACAATGTTTTACTCTTTACAATGTTTTACTCTTTACAATGTTTTACTCTTTACAATGTTTTACTCTTTACAATGTTTTACTCTTTACTCTGTTTTACTCTTTACAATGTTTTACTCTTTACTCTGTTTTACTCTTTACAATGTTTTATTCTTTACAATGTTTTACTCTTTACAATGTTTTACTCTTTACAATGTTTTACTCTTTACAATGTTTTACTCTTTACAATGTTTTACTCTTTACAATGTTTTACTCTTTACTCTGTTTTACTCTTTACTATGCCTTACTTTTACTCTGTTTTACCTTTTCTTCACACCCTTTACCTTCAATTATTGTGTACATGTTAGCAGTAGCTCTCTCATACCATTGCCAATGTTGTACCTCACTAAGTAGCACACCATACCTATGTCCTTTACTTCAGCTACTGACTGTACTTGGAAATCAGTTGCATGTCTGGATATGACAGCTACAGTCACTCACTTAACTAACTGTCCTGTGTACGTCTGTACTCTTTAGACCCTATTTAACCTCTAGAATAAGTAGAATAACTATTTAACTATATTCTCTACCTTACTTATTTATATAGCAATCTGTTGGTGTTATTTCAGTGTTTATTGTTCCATTTGAGGGTAAATTATTCCCTCTTCTATCATACCCTCAGTCTGTGACTGGTGGTCACTGAGAGAGGTGGTTTGTGTGGTGAGCTCCTCACTAAAATGTCTGTGATAATACCAACTAACTAAATCGAAAATGCAAACACTTGGTGCTAGTGAAATTTATAGGATTTCTCCTTCATCAAAACTCATCTTCAGTTGTTAAGTTGAATCAATTTCTTTGCCGGTGAATTAATGTTAAATTTAGATGTTATTTTTCCTATGCAAATCACTGTTATGAATTAACTAAAGCTATTACTTAGCTTTTAATCGATAGAAGTGTATTTATAAGATATTATTTAATCTATGTAGAGGAATATTTAGATTTGTTAATCTTAACTATGCTCAATAATTTAAATATTCATAATAAATTTCAATATATTAATTTTATTACTATATATCAATTTACCTTCATTTTCATATATTCCGTATATCTTATAACTAGTACAGTAACGCTTTATTGTTCAGTAACAGTAGAGTAACGCTAATTAATTATTTACTACATCAGAAGTTTTAACTTGGTAACAATTATGACGAGTTTCGAACCATCGAGTTATTCGTTACCTGTTATTGCTATTAATGTTGTTATTCTTGTTGCTATTCATGTTCTTGTTATTATTCATGTTATTATTCTTGTTATTGTTATTACCGAGCAAATTACTGCATTCAATGTTGCATATTAATAACACTAATTAACATGTTAATTAAGTACATCCAATTAACTGATGTGTGTTAAAGATTATGTCTATTGTGTAGAAATTTGATTTTTATTATATGTTTTAATTGCACATTGATTGTTTAATATTGACAGATCGAAATGTGATGCTTTTTTTTTCATTATGATATTACTACTTTAAATATATTAAATTGTAAAATGATTTGATTTAAATAATTACTAAATACCTGATAAATTATCCTACATATTAATCATTTCCATAGTGGGGTTAGTTACAAATTATCGGACAGTTTCACATTTTCGTTAATGTAAGATAAATATATAATAATTATTTATTTAACTTTTATTTTAATTAAATTAAAAAAATGATAATTCTTATAAAAAAAAATTATATATGATCGAGAACGTGAATCTGTCCGATAATTTGTAACTTACACCACTAAATGCATTGTACACTATTCACTAACTGCATTGTATTCTGTTCACTATTCACTAACTGCATTGTATTCTGTTCACTATTCACTAACTGCATTACGTGTCTTCCTTCCTGCTACCTGAGAGGCCTATCTGCTCTGCAAATAGCCCATTAATCACTTTCACGACTCACTAGTTAGTAACAAAAGGTATAGAGAGGTAACAGTGGATGTGGTGACGTCACGCATTGCCTAGTGTCACTAGATGATCTGAAGGAGAAATTAATTACCTTTTCGATTGGAATTATTGACAGGTGAAATAATTACTACATTCAGTTATACATCAACATTAGGTTAAATAACTCGCAAAAAGACAGATTGATTTAGTGTTCTAACATTTAAATCTTTAATACAATTTACTACTTTCTCTTTTTTATTCACTATTCATTGCTTTTCTAGCCACTATTCTTTATTCACTATATGTACTTCCCCTATTCACTATACTTCCCCTTTCTTTATTCACTACTCCCTCTCTCCCTTCATTCACTATTCACCATATTTCTCTTTTTCTTTATTGCCAATTCTCCATACTCTTCTTTATTCCCTATTCACTATATTCCCCCTTCCTCACCATTCATAACAATTTACATAATATGCCCGATATTTGTAGGCGTTTAAATTTCACAACTCCTGTTAAGTTGTCTCCTTAGGGGAGGGGGTTACCTTATCCCCCATAGGGTGGGGGGTGGACAGTTACTCAACCTCTGGACCCTTTGGCCCCAAAAAGTGCCATCTATTGCAGCTTTCAATAAAACACTAACTTTCAATTCTTTCAACACTGAAAGTTTTTCCCCAAACAGAATTCTCTGTAAATGTCATTTTGATGCCAAGGGACTGACTTCTTTTCGACGGGAAACAATGAGTGTTTCTTTTGATCGCCTGCCTACAAATTTATATGCAGATTGACTTTAAAAGCCTTAGCGGAAAATAAACTTCACTCTTTATTGAAATATGCCAATATATTTGTGACTGTTTAAAGTAAATTGCTAGGGGAGTTATGGAACAGTTCTACATCTTCGATCATATATGCACTAAATAACGTGTTTATAATTTTTATCATGATCTAAAATGTGGAATCAGTCGATAACTCAGAACTTACCCTAGTAGTCTTTTATTAGTTAATATTACAAAGGAATAAAAAAAAACATAATTAAGAACAAATAAAGTTATCCCAACTAGAGCATTTTCTTTGTATTTACGTAAAAAAAGGTAATTTCTTTCACTCAAATTTAATCAATTAAGTAAATTAAACGAGTTGTAACTATTTGTCCTGAAAAAAGGAAATAGAATGTGAGTTGTTCTTAGCCCATTTCTTGAGTTCTCACCAACTCTCACTTCTAATCTAGTTAGTGGTGTAATTACACTGGCATAACAACTGAGGTATAACAGTCACTGGCATAACAACTGAGGCATAACAGACACTGGCATGACAACTGAGGCATAACAGACACTGGCATGACAACTGAGGCATAACAGTCACTGGCATAACAACTGAGGTATAACAGACACTGGCATAACAACTGAGGTATAACAGACACTGGCATAACAACTGAGGCATAACAGTCACTGGCATAACAACTGAGGTATAACAGACACTGGCATGACAACTGAGGCATAACAGTCACTGGCATAACAACTGAGGTATAACAGACACTGGCATAACAACTGAGGTATAACAGACACTGGCATAACAACTGAGGCATAACAGACACTGGCATGACAACTGAGGCATAACAGTCACTGGCATAACAACTGAGGTATAACAGACACTGGCATAACAACTGAGGTATAACAGACACTGGCATAACAACTGAGGCATAACAGTCACTGGCATAACAACTGAGGTATAGCATTCAATGGCATAACAACTGAGGTATAACATTCAATGGCATAACAACTGAGGTATAACATTCACTGGCATGACAACTGAGGTAAAACAAATACTGGCATAACAACTGAGGCATAACAACTGAGGCATAACAGACACTGGCATAACAACTGAGGTATAACAGACACTGGGATGTTCACTGTCAATAGTATAGTAAACAACTACTCAATGAATAGGAAGTGTAAACACAGTATTATTGTCAAAGAACCTGAAAACTACAAAGCGAAGTGTGTTATCTTTACTCACTAATTATCAGTACGAAAGTGTGTTATCTTTACTCACTAATTATCAGTACGAAAGTGTGTTATCTTTACTCACTAATTATCAGTACGAAAGTGTGTTATCTTTACTCACTTTGAAGACATTTCCTTCTTTTGAAGACAGAACCAAACAATTAGGATGTTATTGCGACTGAAATGAAAGGAGCCTACAGCTGTATTGTAGTCACACTGAGCTGTAGTGTAGTCACACTGAACTGTAGTGTAATCACACTGAGCTGTAGTGTAGTCACACTGAGCAGTAGTGTAGTCACACTGAGCTGTAGTGTAGTCACACTGAGCTGTAGTAGTCACACTGAGCTGTAGTGTAGTCACACTGATCTGAGTGTAGTCACACTGAGCTGTAGTGTAGTCACACTGAGCTGTAGTGTAGTCACACTGAGCTGTAGTGTAGTCACACTGAGCTGTAGTGTAGTCACACTGAGCTGTAGTGTAGTCACACTGAGCTGTAGTGTAGTCACACTGAGCTGTAGTGTAGTCGCACTGAGCTGTAGTGTAGTCACACTGAGCTGTAGTGTAGTCACACTGAGCTGTAGTGTAGTCACACTGAGCTGTACCTTTAGGCTACTTTACCTGTAGGCTACTTTACCTGTAGGCTACTTTACCTGTAGGCTACTTTACCTGTAGGCTACTTTACCTGTAGGCTACTTTACCTGTAGGCTACTTTACCTGTAGGCTACTTTACCTGTAGGCTACTTTACCTGTAGGCTACTTTACCTGTAGGCTACTTTACCTGTAGGCTACTTTACCTGTAGGCTACTTTACCTGTAGGCTACTTTACCTGTAGGCTACTTTACCTGTAGGCTACTTTACCTGTAGGCTACTTTACCTGTAGGCTACTTTACCTGTAGGCTACTTTACCTGTAGGCTACTTTACCTGTAGGCTACTTTACCTGTAGGCTACTTTACCTGTAGGCTTCTTTACCTGTAGGCTACTTTACCTGTAGGCTACTTTACCTGTAGGCTACTTTACCTGTAGGCTACTTTACCTGTAGGCTACTTTACCTGTAGGCTACTTTACCTGTAGGCTACTTTACCTGTAGGCTACTTTACCTGTAGGCTACTTTACCTGTAGGCTACTTTACCTGTAGGCTACTTTACCTGTAGGCTACTTTACCTGTAGGCTACTTTACCTGTAGGCTACTTTACCTGTAGGCTACTTTACCTGTAGGCTACTTTACCTGTAGGCTACTTTACCTGTAGGCTACTTTACCTGTAGGCTACTTTACCTGTAGGCTACTTTACCTGTAGGCTACTTTACCTGTAGGCTACTTTACCTGTAGGCTACTTTACCTGTAGGCTACTTTACCTGTAGGCTACTTTACCTGTAGGCTTCTTTACCTGTAGGCTACTGTACCTGTAGGTCTATGTACCTGTAGGCCTATGTACCTGTAGGTCAGGTAATTCATTTTCAATCTCTCACTAATGCGATGTAAATCCTTTTAAGAACTTTGAAAAGCTAACTAGGCCATAAAATACATGCAATGAAGGGTAAGTTCCGGGTTATCGGACGGTTACACAATTTCAATCGTATAAAAAGTAAATAATGAGTATTATATAACCTGTGTTTATTTATTGATGTATTTGGATATTTACTCCATTCATTTTTCCATTTAATAATTTTCATTGACACTTTCTATCCAAATTATTATTTTATTTAAAATGAAGTATGCTACTTAATTACTATTATATTATTTAACAAGTCTGAATTCATTCTTTCATTTTTTTTACATTTTCATTTATTATTTTTCATTCTCTTTCATTTCCATTCATTTTCATGAAACATTTTCATTTTGTTCCGCTAAACAGAACACGCCTTAACATTCAAAATATGCTGACTCATGTTCCATTAAAAAGAACTCCTTTTATATAATTTTCCTCTTTTAAAATTTATTTACATATTTTAATTGCGTATTTATATTACACTGTGTAATTTAAATTCACAATATCACTTACAGTGGTTAGTAACTAATTAGTATTTTCATTAATTATATACACATTAAATATTTGTTTATTTCTTACAGATTTACAAAATTTAATAACTGATATTATTTAATGTAAATCAATAAGGAGAAATGATGAAATAATATTATGAAATATATAAATCTAAGTTTTTAAAAAGTTAATTTTAACACTACTGTGACTCACAGTACAGTACAGTGAAACGAGTCACTGTATTGAGTGCTGTACCTGCCAGTAAGTACTGTCACTGCCAGTAACTACTGGCACTCCCAGTAAGTACTGTCACTCCCAGTAAGTACTGTCACTGCCAGTAAGTACTGTCACTGCCAGTAACTACTGGCACTGCCAGTAACTACTGGCACTGCCAGTAAGTACTGTAACTCCCAGTAACTACTGGCACTTACAGTAATTACTGACAGTGCCACTGTACTGTCAGTGCCAGTAATTACTGACAGTACAGTGGCACTGCCAGTAATTACTGTCTCTGCCAGTACTGGTCAGTATCGGCTGAATAATTTCTCCACTGATCTCTAAGATGATGGAAATTTAGGCCAATTTTATGGCTGGCCGATTTTACGAGTTTGCTGCGGAGAGATCGATAGTAGTGCACGGAATTAGAGTGCCAAACGGTGATGGGTACTCTGCCCTATTCGTGATTTGGGCCTATTAAAATAAGGGTAATTACGGTGGCATTTATAGTTCATTATCTTTAATACCTACCTTGCAAATCAATTCAGCTCTTTTATGACTTATTTAATATTATTAAAAAAATGTTAATTAAATTTTTACTTTATTGATATTATTATTTAGTTCTCATACCCATTGCTTCAATCAATCCCCCCCCCCCCCCTCTGCATCAATACCCCCCCTCCCCCCGTTTTAATAATAGATTGTCTTAACTAATTACTAATTATAGGCTTAAGATGTTAAGGGGGGGGGGTATGGGGGGGGGTCTGACCTTTGGAATGGGAACTGAAGAGAATTGGAATGCAGTCTGGGAATGGTATCTTCAAAACGCACAGTTAGTTGCATTATACTTGCATTGGTCTTTGTATGCATTGGAATTTGCATGCATTGGAATTTGCATTTAATATCCGTGGTGCAAGTGAACACTGTTCTCCTACCGAGCATATAATTTAATGCTATAATTTTTATGTTTTTTTTAATAATATCCTCTTCAAATCATCATCCGGTATTTAAGGGATCGATACCCTTCAGAAAAGCAAAACATGTCAAAAAATGGGTTCACCTAAATCACTGGTACATGTGTGTAGAATACACGGTGTAAATATTACAGTCATAGCTTTTCTGTAGCGCTTACAGTGGAAGTTATTGGTGGAGGGGCGACTAGAAATAAAACCACCCCTGCAGTCTAGGCTCCAATGAGAAATCAGTACCGCACTGACTTTTGTAATAGGAAGATATGTCGCTGGTCTGAGTGACACATCTTTCTAGAGCGAGATAACCTGATGGTTTAGCTGCTTCAGTCTCTCCTGAACACTTATGTTTTCAGATTATTGATACTCAATTTCTCTATCCGTGTTATTAGTAGAGAGACATAATATGACTCGTTGTTTTTAGATAACTGAATTATCAGAAAAATTCAGTTATCCGAATTATCGGAAAAATTAAATATCAGAAATTTTTCCGACTAGTATTTTCCAAGGTACATTATTTTTATAAATTATCCCTCAGGTAAAGTTTATTTACAAGTTACTAAGTAGAGCGCTCACTTGGTCTGAAATTTATTGGAGTGCTCAGTTATTTGTAAAATGCTGATGTTACGTTGCAGTGTAGGTTTGTCTGTAACAAATAGAAGAATTTGTTATTGGTATATATTAAGTGCGAAATTATTTGTGAATTGAAGCTGTTAAAGTTGTAAATATATTAGACATTATTTCACCACTCTCTTGTTAGATAATGAAGTTAAATTAGTGGGTTATTGTTATTTAACTATTTTTTATTGTTTTGATAGATTTCGTATGTTATCATATTAAATTGTTGTATTTTAGTTTGTAAATATATATACCGATACCTCTAGGTATCATGGAGACCAAATAAAGTAAATGTTAAATTACCATTAGTATTAATAGAAGGGCGTAGAATTATAATAAGATTATATACATTTTATTGTGATCGAAAAGGTGAAACTGTCCGATAACAGTGAATTACCCAAACTGTTATTACTCTTTAAGTACAACTTCCACTGTTCTAGTTTTGTCTTTAGTTATTTTAGGTCTGTAATTAGGCCACATTGGCATGGCAGTAGAATTCTCCTTGCATAATTATTTAATTAAATAACCATGGTAAATTAAAGGAGACTACTCTATAGTATGGAGACTGAGTCAGTCATGACTACTCTATAGTATGGTGACTGAGTCATTTATGACTACTCTATATTATGGAGACTGAGTCAGTCATGACTACTCTATAGTATGGTGACTGAGTCAGTCATGACTACTCTATAGTATAGAGACTGAGTCAGTCATGACTACTCTATAGTATGGAGACTGAGTCAGTCATGACTATTCTATAGTGTGGAGACTGAGTCAGTCATGACTACTCTATAGTATGGTGACTGAGTCAGTCATGACTACTCTATAGTATAGAGACTGAGTCAGTCATGACTACTCTATAGTATGGAGACTGAGTCAGTCATGACTACTCTATAGTATGGAGACTGAGTCAGTCATGACTACTCTATAGTATAGAGACTGAGTCAGTCATGACTACTCTATAGTATGGAGACTGAGTCAGTCATGACTACTCTATAGTATGGAGACTGAGTCAGTCATGACTATTCTATAGTGTGGAGACTGAGTCAGTCATGACTACTCTATAGTATGGTGACTGAGTCAGTCATGACTACTCTATAGTATAGAGACTGAGTCAGTCATGACTACTCTATAGTATGGAGACTGAGTCAGTCATGACTATTCTATAGTGTGGAGACTGAGTCAGTCATGACTACTCTATAGTATGGTGACTGAGTCAGTCATGACTACTCTATAGTATAGAGACTGAGTCAGTCATGACTACTCTATAGTATGGAGACTGAGTCAGTCATGACTACTCTATAGTATGGAGACTGAGTCAGTCATGACTACTCTATAGTATAGAGACTGAGTCAGTCATGACTACTCTATAGTATGGAGACTGAGTCAGTCATGACTACTCTATAGTATGGAGACTGAGTCAGTCATGATTACTCTATAGTATGGAGACTGAGTAAGTCATGACTACTCTATAGTGTGGAGACTGAGTCAGTCATGACTACTCTATAGTGTGGAGACTGAGTCAGTCATGACTACTCTATAGTATGGAGACTGAGTCAGTCATGACTACTCTATAGTATGGAGACTGAGTCAGTCATGACTACTCTATAGTATGGAGACTGAGTCAGTCATGACTACTATACACTATGAACCACACTGACTGAAGTTACTAAGTAAGTCATGACTGAATTATTTCATAGTCAAATATAGAAGTCAAGACTTTTTTATACAATTATCTTTTATTTTGTTTTAAATAATCTTTACTAACATTTAACTAAATACTAACCATAGCATTTTAGTTAGTAACTTCTAGTTAATAACATTCGCTAGCATGACAGCACTCACTAAAGTCTTCATTGTTCATCACAATAACCCTTATTGTATTACACAATAAGGGTTGTTGTAGAGTAACATGAAGATTAGAATATTTAAAGGTTTACAATTTCTTAATAAGTATTTACTCGGAATTTTGGTTAAAATTTGTGGACTTTATTTCAGCTATTAAATAATTGTCAAATGATTATTTTCATTATGAATTATTTATAAGTCAACTCTTGAATAAGTTTTAATTATTTTATTATTTCAATATTATATATTATAGTTTTTTTTATTATATAAATATCATATTGTAATTACGTATTATTATAATGTTCAGGTTCGCTGAAAAAAACCTTTTTATTAGTTGTTACTATAATCTTATGCAAGTTCCCCGTAGAGTTTTAGTTAATTCATTTACTATGCATAATCTTACCTCTAATCAGCATGCAATGAATTAGCAATGTTTTTTAGTATAATATTATAGTATAATTCATTGATTAGTGTAATGTCCATGTACTGTTCGTATTAGTATAATTTATCACGCACATAGTAGCTATGACGTCAAAGTCTCCTTCAAATCCAGTTAATTTAATGGGAGTGTACTGAAAGTAGTATTTAATTAATTTGGTACTAGGATTATATTTTTCATCATTTTCAATCATCATTCTTTTTGTCATCATTTTTTCTGTCATATTTTTCTCTCATCATTTTTTTCACTCATCATTTTTTTCACTCATCATTTTTTTCACTCATCATTTTTTTCACTCATCATTGTTTTCACTCATCATTTTTTCTCTCATCAATTTTTTCACTCATCATTTTTTCTCTCATCATTTTTTCTCTCATCATTTTTTCTCTCATCAATTTTTTCACTCATCATTTTTTCTCTCATCATTTTTTCACTCATCATTTTTTCACTCATCATTTTTTTCACTCATCATTTTTTCTCTCATCAATTTTTTCACTCATCATTTTTTCTCTCATCATTTTTTCTCTCATCATTTTTTCTCTCATCAATTTTTTCACTCATCATTTTTTCTCTCATCATTTTTTCTCTCATCAATTTTTTCACTCATCATTTTTTCTCTCATCATTTTTTCACTCATCATTTTTTCACTCATCATTTTTTCTCTCATCATTTTTTCACTCATCATTCTCTCTCATCATGTTTTCTCCTCTCATCACTTTTCTCTCATCATTTTTTCACTCATCATTCTCTCTCATCATTTTTTTCACTCATTATTTTTGCACTCATTATTTTTTCACTCATCATTTTTTCACTCATCATTTTTTCACTCATTATTTTTGCACTCATTATTTTTTCACACATCATGTTCTCACTCATCACTTTTCTCACTCATCACTTTTCTCTCTCCATGTTTATACAGCTGATGTATTCATTAACTTTTCAATCTTCTCGGCAATTTTGTTCCATTTAACCCTTTGCCTCCTGATGTTAAGATGCCACTTCATAACAGTGCCCATCTTGAAGCGAATGTAGTGATTTAACAGAATGAAATACTAAGGGTGTCTTGCCACATTGTGGTGCAATACGTAATAAAGTTTATTCATACACTTCATAAGAAAATAATAGAATACATCATAATCAGACAAATATAAATAATAATAATATATAATCAAATACAAAAATAATACATTATCATAATGTATTGCATTATTGAAGGAGAGAAACTGATTTAATATAATATACCAAGTGAAATTATTGTTTTCTACTATTTACTAATTGTACTACATTAATTATTATATCCTTCTATTTTCTATTTTTACTATATTAATTATTATTTTCTACTATTTACTATTTTTACTATATTAATTATTATTTTTCACTAATGCTGAAGGGAATAATTTTATGATATTATTGCTTTAGTATCTATTTTTATTTATGATAATCCATCAATACAAATACATTAATTTTACAAGAGATATATTGAAAAAAGTGAGGAGCATTGTATAAAGAATGTACCTGCATGGTAATTGTTGCCTGCGAGACCTTTTTTGGTATCGATTTTTATTGGTGAATCGGCAATAATTAAACGTGCTTTGACATCATAAATATCTTATTAGTACTTATTGTAGAAGAAGTATCTTCACACACATTTCTATACGAAGAGTGTAAATATCACTTAAAATAAAGTTTAAAGGGCCCCTCCACTTCAATTTTTTATTACTCTATTCATTAGAGCTAAAGTTACTGATTACAAAACTGCAAACCATTTCAAAATTGCTTCTGACTTTTTATCAAAACATATAATTTGATATTTTTTTCGTTCTTTCTTCCATCTTCTGAATTTCAAGCAAATGAAAAGGATCCATTGAATCTTTAAAAATTCAAAACTATAATAAAGCCTTTAGTTAATTTCAATGTTTTTATAATTTAATATTTTATTAATCACTACAACTCAATTTGACTTTAAAAATGTTCAAAATTATTCCCTAGATAACTCAAACAGCTTTATTTATTTTATATAAGCTAGGGTAAGTTACGAATTATCGGTCAGTACTACTTCTTCGGTCATATAAGAAAAAACAATATAAAAATTGTTATTATTACACAGTGCTATCTAATAATAACAATTTTTATATTGTTTTTTCTTATATGACCGAAGATGTAGTACTGACCGATAATTCGTGACTTTCATCAATTATAGTTTAACATTTCATAATATCCAGTACCTATTAAATGAAAAATAAAATCAGATTTCTTTTTTTTTAATTTTAGGAGGAAAAGTGTTAACTGTTCTTCGAAATCTAAAACTATCGGTTTTATTTATTCTCTCGCAGCGTCCATCGTTTTTCGATATGTTTTCAAACATCGATTATCTGCCGTACATTTTTATTTCGAAAACGCTTCTTATTCCTGTCTAAAACGCAAGAAATGGCAGTAGGGTAAGTTACAAGTTATCGTAATGTCCCACATTTTCGAACATGTAAGAAGTAAATTATCATTTAACTTTCATTTTTAATTCGTATTCATAATGATATCAATAAAATTTAAATAATATTAATTTTTTCTCACATGATCGGAAATGTGGGTCCGTTCGATAACTCGGAACTTACGCTAGTTTTTGCCTGAAATCTAAATCCTCTAATCCAAATCTTCTTGCCCAGAAAGTCGAAGCTAAATTAATGGGTTCCTTCGCGTTCATTTGTTTTTTATTCTCACTCCGCTATGACAAATGGGACACAGTTTCGCTAAATATCAATACTTAGCAAGCAAAAACTCCACGGGATTTGCTAGCCGTGAAATAATATTTACCTGTTTCAGTCGTCACTTAATTTAACCCTTTACCGCTCATGTGATCATACTTAGTGAATTAAAGTAAGTAAAAAACGGTATATTGGGCAATAAAGGGTTAATTAAAGGATGGTTTATAATAACACTGTTTCTGTTAATTTTAATTCGGTAAAAATAAAAACAAATAAAAATTTATTATTTAATTTAATTTTTATTTTTAGCATGCTACCTGCAAGTATCATGGATACCAATAAAAATAAAACTTAAGTAATTGTAACGTTTTTTCTTATATGATCGGAGATGTGAAACCAACCGATAATTCGTAACTTACCCTACCTATATTATTTCTTGTTAATTTTTTAATATCTTTAAATACTGTCAACGTTATTAGTTTCTTCCTTTGTTAGCACATCCCAATGCAATACTCATTATCCATTGATTACTGACTAATAACAACCTTGCCACTCATCTATCACTGTATGGTACACATGAATACCAAACCACTCACCAATGCCGTACCAGTCAGTAACCAGTCAAACTTTCACCATAAATCAAACAGCTAACTAAGGCTCATTATTGCTACCTCTTCATTTTCCTCCCTAAAACAGGCAGCAAAAGTTATTTCTATTACAGAGTGGTAGTGTTTGTGACGTCATTCACTCTACTGCCTCTAAGCTTTCAACTCTTGTTACTGTTACTCTCTATTAATTATAATTAATTATTAATTATAATTATGACTGCTATACCTATTTTCAATCTTGAACTGCTGTAATTTCATGTATATTTTCAATTTTTCATATTTTTGTTAACTGATGAAATAATTCTTTCACCTGTGCTCAGAATCGAATGAATTCGTATCTATGATACCTTCGTATATTATATGATACACTCGTATCCATGATACCATGATACCCAGTGACTTTGTTTTTCCCATGTCACTCGATACGCCACACATTGCACTGAGAGTGAATCTGGAGAATATATTCTGACCCGTTATTGTGAGTCAATTTGACCTGAAAGTGCGCAGATTTGGTCATTTTGACTCTCTTAACACACTCCTAGAATTAGAATAAATAAGTCACAATAATATTTATTTATTTAAGTTTAAACTTGATTTTAAATAATATGAACAAATAATTATATAAAATTTTACATTTTTATTTGTATCCATGATACCACTATAGGTATCGTGGATACCTGTACTCACTATAGCAAGTTAAGTACTATCACTATAGCAAGTTAAGTACTATCACTATAGCAAGTACAAACATTATAATTAGTCTCTTTAGTTTTCTTTATCTTTTGCATAAAGTACTTACTGCCTAGTAATAAAAGTGTACTTTAAACTTTTTCACATCCTTATGCATATGAACTAATTAACATGCACAATATACGCTAGTTAGTACCTGACTGTTGATACTTTGTGTCAAGTTATACCTCTAGTATGTACATAACAGCAACAAACTCTTCAATTTATTTCACTATCCAAGTGTGATCTTTGCTATATTATCATTACTTATATATTTTACTATAGATTTATTAATATACGATAGGGTAAGTTCCTAATTATCGGTCAGTTCCACATTTTCGGTCATATAAGAAAAAACAATATAATAATAATTATTTCACTAGGACTCAACCTATCCTAGTGAAATAATAATTATTATATCGTTTTCTCTTATATGACCGAAAAGGTGAAACTGATTGATAATTAAGAACTTACCCTATAACACGATAATTTATTACACTATATATTACTAATAAATATATATTCATAATATCACAACACTGCCTATAATTCACTTCGTTTATTTCTAGTATGACATAACACTGATCGAGTTTCTACTTCAGTGTCTGTAGTACCGACGCCAGACTATTGATCTCAAATGTCCCGTGACATTAGACCATTGTTAGCAATGTCATTGACATTGTACTCAATGTCTTCTGTTAATTACCTTCTGGTGGTTTAGCAAAATTATATAATTCACTCCTTTTTTTATAATTTTTATTGACTGAAAATAGTTAAAATGTTCTTCTGGAATATTATTTGTATATTTTTCTATATATTTATCAGCTGTTCTTATAACGCTTACACAAGTTGCAAATGTCTAAATTATCAAACTTACACTTTTCGTCTAAAATTTTCTCTATCTTTAGTTTATATTGTATTTATTCTTTATTCCATTCACCAAACTATTATCTAATTTTTTATGTTCATTGTCTGAATAAAGAGAAATTGTTTTTTTTTTTAATTATTTAAAAAAAATTTGCTTTTCTATTAAGTTCTAATTCCAATCAGTACTTTATTTTCTCTTTTTATCAATAAAGTAAAACTGTTAAGAAGAAGTTTGGTGAAGTTGTCTGCTTCGAGCCTTTTAACATCTATCTTCTAATTGAATTAGAGGAATTAGAGGAGAGAGATAGAGGCAGCGATGATAGTACTAATAGTAATAAATAATTATTTAGCTCTAATAATACTTAAAAATTAAATAGTACCAAATTACATAAAGAAATAAGAATAAAGTACTACTTTTAATAGTACGGAATAATTATGTGGTACAAATAAAGAAATATGAATATTAGGCTAATATCTGAGTTATCGGACTGTTTCATATTTTCGAGCATCTATAAGATACAATTGGTAATAATTATTATTTGATTTTTATTACAATTGGTATCACTTTGTAATTATTTGAATCTAGAAACTTATATATTAGGATGACTAGAAACTTGCCCTAAGATAATATTGTTCTATTTCACCCTTCTGTAGATAATAGTGTTCCTTTTCCTCTTTCCTGTGCCTTCATTTCCTCTTTCACGACTCAAGGAATGCTTTCTTTCTCTTTCCGCCAGTGTTGTCATTTTCCTTTGAATTTCCCCTCTCATTCCAGTGAATAACTTCCTGCGACTTTACCTCTGAACACACCAAAAGTGGCAACACTCCAACTCTTCTCAGTTCATCAGTTAGTTATCTTTTTATCTTTGTTATCCGTTATACTTGTTATTTGTTATCTTTTTATCTTTGTTATCCGTTATACTTGTTATTTGTTATCTTTTTATCTTTGTTATCCGTTATACTTGTTATTTGTTATCTTTTTATCTTTGTTATCCGTTATACTTGTTATTTGTTATCTTTTTATCTTTGTTATCCGTTATACTTGTTATTTGTTATCTTTTTATCTTTGTTATCCGTTATACTTGTTATTTGTTATCTTTTTATCTTTGTTATCCGTTATACTTGTTATTTGTTATCTTTTTATCTTTGTTATCCGTTATACTTGTTATTTGTTATCTTTTTCATCTTTGTTATCCGTTATACTTGTTATTTGTTATCTTTTTATCTTTGTTATCCGTTATACTTGTTATTTGTTATCTTTTTATCTTTGTTATCCGTTATACTTGTTATTTGTTATCTTTTTATCTTTGTTATCCGTTATACTTGTTATTTGTTATCTTTTTATCTTTGTTATCCGTTATACTTGTTATTTGTTATCTTTTTATCTTTGTTATCCGTTATACTTGTTATTTGTTATCTTTTTATCTTTGTTATCCGTTATACTTGTTATTTGTTATCTTTTTATCTTTGTTATCCGTTATACTTGTTATTTGTTATCTTTTTATCTTTGTTATCCGTTATACTTGTTATTTGTTATCTTTTTATCTTTGTTATCCGTTATACTTGTTATTTGTTATCTTTTTATCTTTGTTATCCGTTATACTTGTTATTTGTTATCTTTTTCATCTTTGTTATCCGTTATACTTGTTATTTGTTATCTTTTTCATCTTTTTTATCTTTGTTATCCGTTATACTTGTTATTTGTTATCTTTTTATCTTTGTTATCCGTTATACTTGTTATTTGTTATCTTTTTATCTTTGTTATCCGTTATACTTGTTATTTGTTATCTTTTTATCTTTGTTATCCGTTATACTTGTTATTTGTTATCTTTTTATCTTTGTTATCCGTTATACTTGTTATTTGTTATCTTTTTATCTTTGTTATCCGTTATACTTGTTATTTGTTATCTTTTTATCTTTGTTATCCGTTATACTTGTTATTTGTTATCTTTTTATCTTTGTTATCCGTTATACTTGTTATTTGTTATCTTTTTCATCTTTGTTATCCGTTATACTTGTTATTTGTTATCTTTTTCATCTTTTTTATCTTTGTTATCCGGTATACTTGTTATTTGTTATCTTTTTTATCTTTGTTATCCGGTATACTTGTTATTTGTTATCTTTTTTATCTTTGTTATCCGGTATACTTGTTATTTGTTATCTTTTTTATCTTTGTTATCCGGTATACTTGTTATTTGTTATCTTTTTTATCTTTGTTATCCGTTATACTTGTTATTTGTTATCTTTTTTATCTTTGTTATCCGTTATACTTGTTATTTGTTATCTTTTTTATCTTTGTTATCCGTTATACTTGTTATTTGTTATCTTTTTTATCTTTGTTATCCGTTATACTTGTTATTTGTTATCTTTTTATCTTTGTTATCCGTTATACTTGTTATTTGTTATCTTTTTATCTTTGTTATCTTTGTTATCCGTTATACTTGTTATTTGTTATCTTTTTATCTTTGTTATCTTTGTTATCCGTTATACTTGTTATTTGTTATCTTTTTGTTAGGTATTTCGAATGTTTTGGTTGATTTTCTGGTTTTCGGTAGGGTGAGTTCCGAGTTATCGGACAGTTACACATTTTCGATCATATGAATGATTTAACATTTATATTAGTTATTTTTATTGTGGTATCCATGATACCTGCAGGTATCTGTGATACCAGTAAAAGTAGCGAATTTAATATGTTAAATAATATAATTTTTATATGATCGAAAATATGAAACTGTCCGATAACTCAGAATAGAACCCCTAACTCTGACCGCATGAGTCTAACATGTATATATTCCGCGCTATTTGCCGATATGCGCTATCTCGAGAATACGCTGCGCGTTTTTAACCCCCTTTAAACCCCCACTGCCAAGCGTGCCAGTAAACACCAAAGTAGTAGTAGAGTGTTTTACTAACAGGAGGTGTGGTTCAATTTAACCAACATCTCAGCCAATAGAACCTATTCAAACTGCTTAAACTCTACTTCACCAATCACCAGGGCAATCTTCTAAGTGATTTGTGATTGGCGTACTGTATGGGGTGAGTTACGAGTTAACGGTCAGTACTACATCTTCGATCATGTGATAAAAATAATATTATTTTATAACTATTATGATTTTACAGCATGTATCGTGGATTTCAATTACAACAAAAGTGAAATAATATTTATTATAAATTATTCCAAATGATTATTGAAATTACCCCACATATAGTTTTTATTTCCCATGTACCTTTTCTCCATCAACCTGTGTTCTACATCTCTCTAATAAAGTGGAAGATACCATTATAGGGATGCTGCTATTCTTTGCCAATTCTTTCCCCTCTTCATTATTACCTTATTACCAAATCAATACCCTCCTTATTACCACCATTACTATCTCAGTTACTATCACGCTACTATCGCCATTACTATCCCTTACTATCCCATTGATCATTTGCAACAAAGCTTTACAAATAGAAGGCACTCATAGCGCCATTGGTGGTCTGTTACGGTGTGATATGGGGACAAATTGGAGAGAAGAGAGAGAGGAAGAGGTGAGAGAGGAAGAGGTGAGAAGGAAAGGAAAAGATGAGAGGTGAGAGAGAGGAAGAGGTGAGAGAGGAAGAGTAGAGAGAGGGAGAGGCGTGATGTGTGTACGTGACGAAGGTAGGTTTTAATTTGCGGTACAATTTTTCAGTGGAGATTTTTCCGTGGTGTAATTTTCCGAAGGGGAATTTACCTGGAAACTCCCCCTCCCTTCCCCCCCCCCTGCAGGTAATCTCTTCGAATCTGGTCATATCAGCTGGTTTCGGACACAGTCGGTATAATTCCTTTGAGAAGCCAAGTGAAGCCTTTCGAAAACCGGTGAACTGTTTAACGTTTGGTAAATAATTTAAACAATTCTTATTTTGAAGTGAGAATGGATAGGGAAATTAATTATGTATCTATATTCTATAACCTTCTTAATATCACCCTATCAATTTACCACAGTAATCGTTATCTCACCTATCACTATCACCTCTATCACTATCACTTCTATCACTATCACCCTTATCACTATCACCCCTATCACTATCACCCTTATTACCTATCACCCTTATTACCTATCACCCTTATCACTATCACCCCTATCACTATCACCCCTATCACTATCACCCTTGTTACCTATCACTATCACCTCTATCACTATCACCCCTATCACTATCACCCCTATCACTATCACCTCTATCACTATCACCCTTATTACCTATCACTATCACCCCTATCACTATCACCCCTATCTCTTTTCTCCCTTTTCTGGACTCTGTCCAAATTTTCTCATTCCACAGCTTTGTATTTCGCAGCGGTTCCCATTCCTAGTAACTTCAGGAATGACAAAAATGATAGGGCCATTCCAGTTGGAACCAGTGAGCTGTGATTTGATTTATTTAGTAGCTTCTGGCTCTACAATAGACACAGGATTGTGATTAGAGACAGATAACTGAGAGTTATAGTGCGGCTATAATTAAAAGAATTACTATTGTCACTATAAATTACTATAGTACTATATTCTGAGGGTTATGGGGAAGACGAAATAAAGGAAATCTTGTAGAAGGGAAGATATATTTACTTTATATTTTATACATGTTTTATATTTCTAACTTTACTTTATATGTTTATTTAATAATAAATGTTATTTAAAGGTCCTCTCCAGGCTTTGTAAAACATGAATATATTTCTTAATATTATAAAACTGAGGTCTAGGATTATTAATCTGCAAATCACAGAAAATTTTGTTCATACTATATTTTTGTATACGTTTTTTAAAGTTTCAAATACTCTGTGTACAACAGTTGTACGAATCACTGACCTGACGCTGAAGAAAAAGATTGTACACTCTTTGTTTTGATTTTCAATTTGAATTTTATGAACAAGCAATGAGTAATCGGTGTCAATTTAATCTGTGATGATTTATGATGTAAATAAAATTATATTAAGTTTTCTCCTATTTATACCTTTATCCAAATATTTACTATTGAATTAATTATAATTAATTAACTGACATTCAAAACGAACGGTGCACATTCTTTTTCTTTGGACTGAAAATTAGCTGATCGGAATTAGAATTCCTTACACTGTTACTTATTACTAATTATCTTATGATAAAAATGTAGGAATTACACACAATATTAAATACTGAATATTATTTAATAAATAAATTATTTGAAAGTTCTGTTTCATGTGTACTTCACACATTGCATCCCTCTCTCACACAGTGTATCCCTCTTTCACACAGTGTATCCCTCTCTCACACAGTGTATCCCTCTTTCACACACTGTATCTCTCTTTCACACACTGTATCCCTCTCTCACACAGTGTATCCTTCTCTCACACATTGTATCCCTCTTTCACACAGTGTATCCCTCTTTCACACATTGTATCCCTCTTTCACACATTGTATCCCTCTTTCACACAGTGTATCCCTCTTTCACACATTGTATCCCTCTCTCACACAGTGTATCCTTCTCTCACACATTGTATCCCTCTTTCACACAGTGTATCCCTCTTTCACACATTGTATCCCTCTTTCACACATTGTATCCCTCTTTCACACAGTGTATCCCTCTTTCACACATTGTATCCCTCTCTCACACAGTGTATCCTTCTCTCACACATTGTATCCCTCTTTCACACAGTGTATCCCTCTTTCACACAGTGTATCCCTCTTTCACACAGTGTATCCCTCTTTCACACAGTGTATCCCTCTTTCACACAGTGCATCCCTCTTTCACACAGTGCATCCCTCCTCCACACAGTGTATCCCTCTTTCACACAGACATTATATCTCTACTCTGTATGCATGACTCTCTCTCTCTCAAATTTTGATGTACTGACATAATAATAAGTGGTAGAGAGAAAATTAACTGCACTTTGTTTGTATTAAAGTACAATGACTGTACTAAAGTACAGTCACTGTATTAAAGTACAGTGACTGTATTAAAGTAAAGTGCCTGTATTAAAGTACAGTCACTGTATTAAGGTACAGTGACTGTATTAAAGTACAGTGACTGTATTAAAGTACAGTGACTGTATTAAAGTACAGTGACTATATTAAAGTAAAGTGCCTGTATTAAAGTACAGTGCCTATATTAAAGTACAGTGCCTGTATTGAAGTACAGTGCCTATATTAAAGTACAGTACCTGTATTAAAGTACAGCACCTGTATTAAAGTACAGTACCTGTATTAAAGTACAGTGCCTGTATTAAAGTACAGTGACTGTATTAAAGTACAGTGACTATATTAAAGTACAGTGCCTATATTAAAGTACAGTGCCTGTATTAAAGTACAGTGATTGTATTAAAGTACAGTGCCTATATTAAAGTACAGTACCTGTATTAAAGTACAGCACCTGTATTAAAGTACAGTACCTGTATTAAAGTACAGTGCCTGTATTAAAGTACAGTGACTGTATTAAAGTACAGTGACTATATTAAAGTACAGTGCCTATATTAAAGTACAGTGCCTGTATTGAAGTACAGTGATTGTATTAAAGTACAGTGCCTATATTAAAGTACAGTACCTGTATTAAAGTACAGCACCTGTATTAAAGTACAGTACCTGTATTAAAGTACAGTGACTATATTAAAGTACAGTGACTGTATTAAAGTACAGTACCTGTATTAAAGTACAGTGATTGTATTAAAGTACAGTGATTGTATTAAAGTACAGTGATTGTATTAAAGTACAGTGATTGAATTAAAGTACAGTGATTGAATTAAAGTACAGTACCTGTATTAAAGTACAGTACCTGTATTAAAGTACAGTACCTGTATTAAAGTACAGTACCTGTGTTAAAGTACAGTGATTCTATTAAAGTACAGTGATTCTATTAAAGTACAGTACCTGTACTAAAGTACAGTACCTGTACTAAAGTACAGTACCTGTACTAAAGTACAGTACCTGTACTAAAGTACAGTACCTGTACTAAAGTACAGTACCTGTACTAAAGTACAGTGACTGTACTAAAGTACAGTACCTGCATTATAGCTGTAGTTAAAATAAATGTTAAATAATAAATATTATTTATTTTTTCCTACATGATCGAAAATATGGAAACTTTCAATAACTCGATACTCTCCCTATGTAAAACGTACAACTGAGGAAAATAGTTTGCGGTGAATTTTCCCTGACTTTTTCCCTTCATTTCAATATTTACCAAAAATATCAAAGATAAATCACTGCTAGAGCTCAGGGCAAATAAGTTGGGGAAGTTTGTGTCGTTATTTTCGGACCAATAGAAATTGAACTAAAGATTGGGGGGAGAGGGGGGGGAAGCTAAAAAAAATAACTACTGTGATGGAGGAGAAGAAGTTGAGTCCCTTTGGGGGTTTAAGGGAGAGGGGGTGAACCTAGCCATGGGGGTTAAAAGTTTATTTCACTTATTAAGAGCTGGTAAAGTTAGTGCATTATGTTCCCATCCTGTAACTTTTAGTTATTTTAGAGGGAAATGATTCTGTTGAATTCAATAGAGTGAATGGTAACTATATTAAGGAACTAGTAGGGAGAAATGATGCACTCTATACAGATGGAAAACATATAGTTTGAATTAATTCAGTGATTGCAAAGTAACATTTGAAGTGTTGCGTAAGAATGCATTGCAGACCCGTATGAATTTAGTCATGCAAAACAATTGCCGCTAGACTGAAATATTGAATATATATCTAGATGAATTTAAAGCTAAATAATGAAATTCTGAAGTTTGAGATTGTTTCGAACCAACCGAATTCGAATCGAATTAATATTAAGAAAGTTATTAAGATTGTAGAACTCTACGAAGTACAGTGCACACCCTGTATTTATGAGCTGTATGGATTTACGTCAGGTCATATATTTTGATTAGAAATGATAAAGAGACAGTAATTGCAGTGGCACTTACCTTTACATGAGGTAGAAAGGTAGATTGTTATAGTATTTATAGTAAGGTGATGTACTTACCTTCAAATGAGGTAGAAAGGTAGATTGTTATAGTATTTATAGTGAGGTGATGTACTTACCTTTATATAAGGTAGATTGTTATAGTATTTATAGTAAGGTGATGTACTTACCTTTATATAAGGTAGATTGTTATAGTATTTATAGTAAGGTGATGTACTTACCTTTATATAAGGTAGATTGTTATAGTATTTATAGTAAGGTGATGTACTTACCTTTATATAAGGTAGATTGTTATAGTATTTATAGTAAGGTGATGTACTTACCTTTATATAAGGTAGATTGTTATAGTATTTATAGTAAGGTGATATAGTGACCGTAGTTAGTGCGTAAGCTATAATTAGTATATACAAAAATATTATATTTGCTTGTTAATATAGTTCGATGTGATTTTATGGAATAGTTGCAATATTTTTGCGAGACTTTTAATGCCTATCTTGAAATAACTTTTGTGCAATATAGATACATTTATTTCTACCATATTTACCCAATTATTATTTCATCTAATATATTTTTTATATTGGATTAATTCCGTGTTATCGCAATTAAATTATTTAAGAAAAAAAAACATAATTTATTATATAAATTGGTATCCATGATACTTACAGGTAGCATGGATGCGAATTTTATGAATAATAGAACGTCAAATTATATATATTTTTTCATTTGATCGAAAATGTGGAACTGTTCGATAACTCAGAACTTACCCTATATATTAAAAAAAGAAATTATACACTGTTTATATATTATTCCATTTCAAATATTATTTGATATTAAAGTCGTCTCCAAACTCTATCTTCTTTAACACCTTCTGCTAAATAAGAAAATTATTGTGAAGGTTATTTTTTTATTGAAGTCTCTCCTGAAAATCTTCTAAAAGAAAATAATTGAATAGAAAACATTTCTGGTATAACTGCTTTATTTTTCGTAGATGATTTTCATTGAATTGTATACATTTCTTGTTATTATCTACACACTCTTTACAGTTTTCGTGAATGTTCTGTTAACTATTGTTATAAATTCAGTGATTATTTTATTAAATTAGGAGTGCTGTTTTTTTGATAAAAAGTTTAATTCAAATATGTTGAGAAAACAAAGAACATCTTTGAAAAAAAGCTGTGAATATTTCTTGAGTGAATTTTATTCATCATGGTTGTTAATCTCATGGAAGTTTTTATCTTGCAACTAACTTTGAAAGTCTTCAATTACTTCATTCTTGAGACTAAATTAATAATGACTAGACTGTTAAATTTGTGTGGGGCGGAGGATCCCAATTTTACGAACTCCTTTCCCCCCGAAAATAGTTTCAGTGACGTAAAAAGTAGGGATGGCTGTCTCAGACGCAGGAGAAGAAACTCCAGAAACGTCAAAGTGACTCAGCCTTCAACCAGCTGTTCTGATAACAAAACCACTTCAAAAACATCGCCTTGTCAATCAGCTGATTCATCCCCTTCTAAATCAACCAAAGATAAGCCAAGGAGTACCGATACATATGTTAAGAAACCTTCTAAAATTAGTAAATCTCCTTCAACAAATTGCAATCATTTAAATTCAACATCCGATAAGAATAATTTCTCAGATGATAACGACTTCGATACATCGATTGCCTTCAACAAGGCTGCGACAGTACAAGACCCTTATCGTGTCAGTAGAGATAAGAGAGATTCCCTATCTACCTTCACTGATAAGACGTTTGTGTATCGCAGTAAGGAAGGCGCGAAAGCATACAGTGTTGACTCGTCTTCGGATGATTACGGTTTCACCGAAAAGTTTTGTGCCAGGATTACCAAGATGCCGAAGCGTACGACAAAGAACTCTTGTCTTGACGATCCCAGTCATTGCAATTTGAATTCTGTGATTACTGAGCAGCCTCATAGAGATACCGTGTGTGATGAACCCAGTGATGATGTTAACAATGAAAGCCTTAGTGATTATGATAGCCAGAATGTCTACAATGTACCTAAAGTCGATTCCAATTCTTCCAACTGCTTATATGCTGAAATCCATTTGGATCCTGATGACCCTCTCAGTCCATATGCGATAAGTGTTCTCAAGCCCAAGAGTAAACAATCTCGAAACCTGCTGCCTCCACCCGGTCCCAGCAACAGGTCCCCCACTGGGTGCTCTCCGAGGATGAGAAATAACGCTGCAGATATCCGGAGAAAAAGGGAATCTAGCCGCACTGTTAGTGAAGTTCTACCTAATAGAAAAGCAAGTTCATCCTCTTCTAGCATCGACAAGAATCCTCTTCCTTCTTCCTGTTCACCGAAAAGACTTCTAGGATTCTCCAGAAGATTCAATAAATCTCAGTCTTGCATTCTTGAGAAAACCACAAACAGTTCCTTCGCTCCAACGAAAACTTTCGAATATTTGAACTCCACTCGTATCACTGATGAAGATTTCGAATTTTGGGCCTGTAAAGATAGTTACCTTTCGAATCTTCATCTTAGAGAGAGGCAGGCGGAGGAAGTACCTTATAGAGTTGGTTCCTGCATCATCACAAAAACTTTAGAGGAAGATTTCACACCGTATATGCCTTCTAAAAACTACCATCCAAGTCCATCGAAATCGACTCCCGGCAGCAGTCCCAAACATCGAATGTCCAAATCTAGGTCTCAGTCTTCTATGTCCCTCTATGTCTCTACACCTAGAAGAAACAGTTTCGACGATGAAGTCATTCCTAACATTGGAGAGAACGACAAGACGAAAAAGAGTCTTCGGCCACAGAGCTTCCGCAAGATAATTAGACGCGCGTCGAATGTAAATAAAGACCTCCGACGAAAAATTAAATCTTGGTCACCATTTTCTTCACCCAAATCGCCAGATCGCGATATATCCACACCGACCTCACAGTTTTACACAGACGCAGACTGTTACCACCATCAAATACTTGAAGAAAATGATGTCACCAAATCACATCAAGACTCCCCCCATCAAACCATCAACATCAGGGAGTTCTGCCCCCTCTCTCCCAGAAAAACCAATGAGTTGAAAATAGAAAATCTACCCAGAAGTCCCGAGGCTTGGCGAAGACGAAATAACACCATTCGAAGTTCAGACAGGAAGGCCAAAGCCGTGTCGATGTGCGGGTACACGGACTTCATTCGACCTAACATCGACGAGGAAAAGTAAGTGAATGATGGGATGTGATCTTCAAACCAAAATATTGGAGTGTGATTTGTAAAATTATTTCTTGTTGTGAAGAGTGATGATGTTTGCCATCCAAATGATTGACTTTGATAATATTTGTTATTATTTGAAAAGATGTGTATTAAAAAGGATTTTGTAATTAAATCCAAAAAAATATTTGTATTCGATTTTAAAATATTTTTATAATGTACTTGTTTTATATAATTGACTCAGTACCTAGGGTAAGTTCCGAGTTATCGGACTGTTCCTCATTTTCGATCATATAATTAAAAAGAATATAATTATTATAGTTTAATTTTTATTTTAACTGTTACGCATGACACCTGCAGGTATGTTTTTTATATGGTCGATAATTTGGAACCGTCCGATAACTCGTAACTTACCCTAATCACATATGTATTAATAAGTACCCCTTGTCTTTGGTTTCAGTTTTTTACATTTTTTAAATTAATTTAGTAAACAAATGTTATTTTTTTGACTTAAAATTCTTTTCTTCTTTTCAGGTGAGTTCAAAGTGGACCTTTAATTAGGGCAGGTAAGGTGATTTACCTGTAATTAGGGCAGGTAAGGTGATTTACCTTTAATTATTACAGGTAAGGTGATTTACCTTTAATTAGGGCAGGTAAGGTGATTTACCTTTAATTAGGGCAGGTAAGGTGATTTACCTGTAATTAGGGCAGGTAAGGTGATTTACCTTTAATTAGGGCAGGTAAGGTGATTTACCTGTAATTAGGGCAGGTAAGGTGATCTACCTGTAATTAGGGCAGGTAAGGTGATTTACCTTCAATTAAATAGAAGTTTGGTAAAATAGTTCGTTGAAATTTATTCATTGAAATAATTATCTCTGCACTAAATAATTTAGGTCTTATTTCGAAATAACAAAAAATAAAATAAAAATAAATGTAAAATTTAGCAATTCTTGCTGTGGGTCAATTTTCACGCCATGAGATCAAGACCCTAAACATTCAATGTTTTCCTTCACAGCATCTAGTGTGACCTTAGAGGGGTCAAACGTGTCACATTTAACATGTTCAGTGTAGTTGGTGATGCGGTGGGGGTAGCATGTGTGGTGTCTGACCTCACTTTTCTAGTTTGTTATTCGCTATTAAAATGTGATGTGAAAATGTATCATTCGTGTGAATTCTGAAAAAAGATTCTCCACCTTAGCTTTACAGTGTTTATTATTTTTTGTTTATATTTTTTTAGGAATTTGTTCTCATTTTCTATTGTTTGTTATTTTGTTTTATAAATAATTGCTACTTTGTTTATATCATTGATATGAGTATTGAACTTTTATCATTATTTTCAAAATTTATTTATTATTAATTTATTAAGAATTATTGTGTTCAATCAATATTGAATTTAATAGAATTGATATATTAGTAAATCTTACAGTTAAGGATTAACTTCCATCTAAATTAGTTTAAAAATATGGATTAAATTAGAATTAATAACTACCACTCTTCTTCCTAATTTTCCAATTCTCATTTTTATTGTTAATTTATATGTTTGATTCTAGCCACCTTTAATTATTTTTCTTCTATTCTCTCCTTTCTAATTTTCGATAGAAAGTCCAATAAAAAAATGATAATTATAATGGAGTCTAATAACGAAATTAAAATAAAATCTAATAAAATTTGAAAATAATTAAAAAACCTAGTTCAAAATTATTAAAAATCTAATATTTAAAGTAAAATCTAATAATTATAATGATATAAAAAAATAATCAAAGAATCGTAATGAATTCTAATAATTATTATTTCTAATCAAACAACCCCCCCCCCTGCCTAAGGACGGGAGGGGGGGGGGGAGTTATTATGTTATTAATAACACTTTCCTTTTTATTTATTATTAGAAACTTGTAAAGTCACTAATTAATGATTGATAGCAAGTGAGGGACTACAGTTATTATTGGAGACTTTATTTATTATTTAACGTGAATAAAAATTGATTTTACTATACAGGGTGACCCACAAAAAAAGTGTACTCAACTTTGAATTAATAGGGTAAGTTCCGAATTATCGGTCAGTACTACATCTTCGGTCATATAAGAAAAGACAATATAAAAATTATTAGATAGCACTGTGTAATAATAATAATTTTTATATCATATTTTCTTATATGTCCGAAGATGTGGTACTGACCGATAATTCGGAACTTTCCCAATTGTATTTAAAAATGAGTGTAAATTAGAGTTCAAGTGAAATTAATAAATTAGATATTTTTACTTGAATCCATTATACCAACGTCATTGCTTAAAATTCATTATTTATTAATAAATACGACATTTATGTTAATTCAAATTTGGGTACACTTTTGGGTATAGTAGCTTTTCTGCATCCATGAGCATTGTCACTGACGCTGGTAGGTGACTTTGTTCATGGAGCCACTTTCCTTTCTGACTGCTTCTTCCAGTCCCTTGTATTTAATATATCGCTGAAATAATGGTACTGAAATAAGAATTAGTGATTATTTTAGCATTATTATCAACATTTATTTGTATACAGGGTTACCAATTGAAATGAAATTTAAATAATTTGGTTCTCTTCATGATCGAAAATGTGGAACTGTTCGCTAATTTGTAACTTGCTCTAATTAAATGAAGATATTTTGATATGACAATAACTAGGGTCGAAGAGGTTAATAACTAGTGAATGTTTGGTATGTACTGGTGTCACTTCCTTGTTAGATACTAGTCACTAGTACCTAATATTTGTTCTTGCATGTTTTTAACAAATATTTGATAAATAAGAACTTATTAAACAAATTCTAAAGAATCTTATTATGGGACCTGAAAATATCTACTAAAGTATAAAATAAAACCTAATGAAATAAAATAATATTATATAGACTAATAAAATAAAAATATAATCTGATATAATTTTATAAGACTTATGAAATTAAATAAAACATTATAAAATAATATATAGACTAATAAAATAAAAGAAACTTATGAAATTAAATATAACCTATTTATATGAAATATGACCTATTTTAATGAACAATGCTCTTATTATTATTAATTGAATTGGATATATAATATACCTTGTGCCCATTAATGTCAAAGAATAATAATTAATGGTAGCTCTGTTGCAATAATATTATATATTGATTTAAAAGCTATATACCTATATGATTTTTAATATTTAATATTATTCATATCTATACTGAAAATTGTTATCTTATCTAATTTATTTAAATATTTTTCCTTTGATTTTATTTACAATCTTTTTTAATGCGTCTTCTTTTAAAATTGTTTTAAAACTTTGAATATTTTACTTCAAATTGTGAACTTTAATTAGTGTTTATAATTTTATTTCGCTTTTATTTTATATGACTTAAGTCACACTATTTTATATATTATTGAATACTTTAATATCGCAACGAATATCTTTATTCATAATTTATATATATATATATATATATATTTATGTACACATTTCTTTATAAATATAACTTCTAATTAAGGTAAATCAAATACAAGAGCTTTTCTGCATCCATGAGCATTGTCAACGATTTAGGTGACTTTGTTCATAGAGCCATTTTCCTGTTTAGCTACTTCTTTAAAGTTACTTGTATTTATTTTCCTTTTGACGTCAGTGATATGTCCTTTAGGGTCCATTAACGTTTCCCAGGCAAGTATGATTTATTCCTGGGATATCCCCTTAATGTCCCAGGCTTAAATACCCTTAACCTCTTCAAATAAGTTAACTATTTATGCCATTATCTGCTAGATACCAAAGTGTTTGCTTTAAGTCGCATACCTTTTTCGAGACGATGTTAAAAGGTTACACGGAATGTTAGTACTTGCAAAACTGCACCTTAATGACCCATGCACTTTGAACTGAAGCTGTGTAACGGGTATGTGTGTCCACACATGCATTCTCTGTGTGTCCACACATGCATTCTCTGTGTGTCCACACATGCATTCTCTGTGTGTCCACACATGCATTCTCTGTGTATCCACACATGCATTCTCTGTGTGTCCACACATGCATTCTCTGTGTGTCCACTCATGCACTCTGTGTGTCCACACATGCATTCTCTGTATGTCCACACATGCATTCTCTGTGTGTCCACACATGCATTCTCTGTGTGTCCACACATGTATTCTCTGTGTGTCCACACATGCATTCTCTGTGTGTCCACTCATGCACTCTCTGTGTGTCCATACATGCATTCTCTGTGTGTCCACACATGCATTCTCTGTGTGTCCACACATGCATTCTCTGTGTGTCCACACATGCATTCTCTGTGTGTCCACACATGCATTCTCTGTGTGTCCACACATGCATTCTATGTGTGTCCACACATGCATTCTATGTGTGTCCACACATGCATTCTATGTGTGTCCACACATGCATTCTCTGTTTGTCCACACATGCATTCTCTGTGTGTCCACACATGCATTCTATGTGTGTCCACACATGCATTCTCTGTGTGTCCACACATGCATTCTCTGTGTGTCCACACATGCATTCTCTGTGTGTCCACACATGCATTCTCTGTGTGTCCACACATGCATTCTCTTTGTGTCCACACATGCATTCTCTTTGTGTCCACACATGTATTCTCTGTGTGTACACACATGTATTCTCTGTGTGTCCACTCATGCACTCTGTGTGTCCACACATGCACTCTGTGTGTCCACACATGCACTCTGTGTGTCCACACATGTTCACACAGTTTTCTGCATCCTGTTCTCATATCTAGTTTCCATTTTTTTGTGTTTTGTGTAGGTGGGTTAACCCTTCACTGAATATAGTCCAAGATAGGTAGGTATATATAACTGCATATACTTCATTATAGGTATATATTGCTGCATATACCTCATTATAGGTATATATTGCTGCATATACTCATACTAAGTATACTGTAAGTATATATCACTGTATATAGTGTAATATAGGTATATGTCACTGTATACTGCATAATAAACTGTAACACTGCATATAATATAGGTGTGCCATATAAGGTATATACTGTAACACTGCATATACACACTAGGTGTGCCATATAAGGTATATACTGTAACACTGCATATACATACTAGGTGTGCCATATAAGGTATATACTGTAACACTGCATATACATACTAGGTGTGCCATATAAGGTATATACTGTAACACTGCATATACATACTAGGTGTGCCATATAAGGTATATACTGTAACACTGCATATGCATACTAGGTGTGCCATATAAGGTATACACTGTAACACTGCATATACATACTAGGTGTGTCATATAAGGTATATACTGTAACACTGCATATATACATACTAGGTGTGTGCCATATTAGGTATATACTGTAACACTGCATATATACATACTAGGTGTGTGCCATATAAGGTATATACTGTAACACTGCATATACATACTAGGTGTGTGCCATATAAGGTATATACTGTAACACTGCATATACATACTAGGTGTGTGCCATATAAGGTATATACTGTAACACTGCATATATACATACTAGGTGTGTGCCATATAAGGTATATACTGTAACACTGCATATACATACTAGGTGTGCCATATAAGGTATATACTGTAACACTGCATATATACATACTAGGTGTGCCATATAAGGTATACAATATGGTCAGTGCTCTCTATGTACTTAATTAAACATATAATGATATTTGCATCATATATTTATAGCTTATATTACCCAGGCAAAATGGATTTATTCCTGGGATATTAAGGGAATATCCCAGGTAAGGAGGATTTAATTTTATTCCTGGGATATTCCTATTGCCTTGGTAGATACTGTAATTATTACTTATAGCTAGGCACCATCAAATTATGTACCACTTTGCAGACAGACTGTCTTGGAATGTGAATTGTGAAGTATTGGTAAACCTCATACTTAACTTGTCACGAAACTTCGTGATATTTTATGCGGGGGATGTTATCGGATGAGAAGGGGATTTAGGGAGATATTAGAGAATGAGAAGGGGATTTATTTTGGGGATTTAGGGAGATATTAGAGAGTGAGAAGGGGATTTATTTTGGGGAAATTAGAGAATGAGAAGGGGATTTATTTTGGGGAAATTAGAGAATGAGAAGGGGATTTATTTTGGGGAATTTACGGAATATGAGAAGGGGATTTATTTTGGGGAAATTAGAGAATGAGAAGGGGATTTATTTTGGGGATATTAGAGAATGAGAAGGGGATTTATTTTGGGGAATTTACGGAATATGAGGACATAGTATTTCAATTTGTTTCATCTACTTTTTTTATATTTTTCGCTCATGACGAAATATCTTTTATTTAAATATATAAATAATAAATATTTAAATCAATCAGTATTGTGTAATTTGTAAGTAATTACATTATCATGGCATGTTATTGCTAAAGAAATAATTATGATGAATAAGTTAGTTATTAATGTAAATTATTATTAATCTATGCTGTAAATTACAACCCCCCTGGGGGTGTATTGCCCCTAAGGCCCCCTTCTACAGACCAGGTGGTGACTGCAATCAGTGTATGGCCCTGAGATACTGTGCCTATAAGGTATTATACTGTATAAGGTAATTAGATACCTATATAGGGTATGTAGATACTCTCTTTTGGTGGTAATACCTAACTATCAGTAGTTACATGCAAATTACTAAGGAAATATACACAGTGGCCTAAATAATGAAAACACTCTTTCGAATGTTTTTTACTATTTTGTTAAAAAACTAAAAATATTTTATTGGTGTCAATTTCGCTGTTTCTATTTTATAGAACATTTTTTAGGTAACAAATATTTTTTAAATGAAATTTTTGTGCACATTCAAAAAAATATTCGGTTTTAGTTATGATATTCTATCGATTTTTTAATTTTTTATAGGATAGTCTAAAAATATTTTTATATTATAAATAAATCTAAACAAATATTACATACACATGTGGTATAGAGCCACTTTTTGTAATACTTTTAATACTTCTAATATAATTTCCATTACTGCATGCCAGTATTGTCTCTGTACTGCAAACCAGTACTTTCAATATCGGTGATAGTATTGACATGCCAATACTTTGACAGTACTTCATACTAGTACTGCCTTATTTAACCTACTACCACAGTACTCTCTATCTATAGTATTGGCGCAGTACTGCATGACAGTACTGCCAAACTACTGCCTCTTCCAAATTGCAATCCATTGACTATCTAATACTTTCCTCACCATTTACAGTCAATAGATAAGTAATTATTTTGATTGATAATCACTTATAATAATTTGATTGATAATAGATAATAATATGATTTATAGCCACTTAAATAAGTACCTTTCTATCCATTGTTGACCATTAGTTCCATTAATATGGAGATGCAAAGAGAGAACAGGTTCTAACGGTAAAAGTAGTGACTTTGTATTTGTTAAGTCTTTGCCTGTCTGCAACTATTTCTATATATTTTATTATAGTTTGCTTTGGAGATTTGAAGAGTATTCTGAAATTACGACATTCTATCTTTTTATAATATTTAAACAAGCATGTCAATTAATGTTGCTTCTTCGAGTCCCTTGTATTTAATTTCATTTTGATGTCAGTCATGTGGCCTTTGGTTCTGAAACAGACGTTAAACCCCTATAATGAAGTAATGAATTCATCACTCTCTCACCACTCACTCACTCACCACTCACTCTCTCACCACTCACCACTCACTCTCTCACCACTCACTCTCTCACCACTCACTCACTCTCTCACCACTCACTCACTCTCACCACTCACTCACTCTCTCACCATTCACTCACTCTCTCACCATTCACTCTCTCACCATTCACTCTCTCACCACTCACTTTCTCACCACTCACTTTCTCACCACTCACTCTCTCCCTCACCACTCACTCTCTCACCACTCACTCTCTCACCACTCACTCTCTCACTCACCACTCACTCACCACTCACTCTCTCACCACTCACTCTCTCACCACTCACTCTCTCACCACTCACTCTCTCACCACTCACTCACTCACCACTCACTCTCTCACCACTCACTCTCTCACCACTCACTCTCTCACCACTCACTCTCTCACCACTCACTCACTCACCACTCACTCTCTCACCACTCACTCTCTCACCACTCACTCTCTCATCACTCACTCTCTCACCACTCACTCACCACTCACTCTCTCACCACTCACTCTCACCACCAGAAAATGAAAGTTACCCCTCAGGCTCCCATTAGTTTCTTCTCTAGTTCTCTTTGAGATGATGGCTCATACTTTTTATTTATTTATCTACATATCAATTGACTGAACTCTTTCCTATTTAACACCTTACCCCCCCCCTCCTCCTCTCCCTCTCTCCCATCCCTGTGACCCTGAGTATGACCCATGGTGCAGAGTACCCCAACCCCTTGCCTCCCCCCGGGGGCACCCCTAATAACACTGTACGGACACTGTGGCCCCTGGCTACTACACCGGTCATACGTCTTAAAACTTGTACCTGAAATACCTATGCCATTACACCTATAGGAGGTGTACTGCCACTACACCGGTCATACGTCTTAAAATGTACACCTCATACCTAAAATACCTATGCCTTTACACCTATAGGAGGTGTACTGCCACTACACCGGTCATACGTCTTAAAATGTACACCTCAAACCTAAAATACATATGCCATTACACCTATAGGAGGTGTACTGCCACTACACCGGTCATACGTCTTAAAATGTACACCTCATACCTAAAATACCTATGCCATTACACCTATAGGAGGTGTACTGCCACTACACCGGTCATACGTCTTAAAATGTACACCTCATACCTAAAATACCTATGCCATTCAGCTATACCCATTGGGGAAGTAGGCTACGAAATACCTATGTCATTACACCTATAGGAGGTGTACTGCTACAAACATCTATACCATTTCGTTACACCTCAGCATAGGAGTTATTGAAAGGCATAGACTAAATTCCTTGATATGAGACGGTTCTTGATTTTCGATCGATATTAATACATATTGTAATTTTTCGACGATCGACAATGTAGAACCGTGCAATAACTCGGAACTTACCTTATTTGATTATTCACTACTAACAATTATGAATTAATTCACATTTATATTGAATTTTCTACGGCGAATTTGAGATTTATTTCTATATATGCATGCTATCTCTAGGAACACTTTACTAGTTTCTGCAAACACCTACCAACTTTTCTGCCGTCACAAACCATCTTTGTCTATTAATAGACCAAGATACAATATGAGGAAAGTGCAAAGTCACCTCGAATTACTACTTCCTAATCACAACAATAACAACAGGTTGTAAAACAACTTTGAAGGTTGATCTCTATGACCAGAAATGAAAGTGAAATTAGTGACCAAATATAGTGAAAAAGAGTGTATGGTGAGTGGTGAACAAATGGTGAACACTGAGGGTGAATGGTGAGCACTGAGGGTGAATGGTGAGCAGTGAGGGTGAATGGTGAGCAGTGAGGGTGAATGGTGAGCAGTGAGGGTGAATGATGAGCACTGAGGGTGAATGGTGAACACTGAGGGTGAATGATGAACACTGAGGGTGAATGATGAGCATTGAGGGTGAATGATGAGCATTGAGGGTGAATGGTGAGCAGTGAGGGTGAATGGTGAACATTGAGGGTGAATGGTGAGCAGTGAGGGTGAATGGTGAGCACTGAGGGTGAATGGTGAACATTGAGTGTGAATGGTGAGCACTGAGGATGAATGGTGAGCACTGAGGTTGAATGGTGAGCACTGAGGATGAATGGTGAATAAAAAATATACCTAAATTTCAATAGAATTTCATGTAGTTTGAATTATTGAATATAAATTAAAATATTATATTTTTTATGGAAAACGTTACATTTTTCATTTTAATAAATTCATATTAATTAGGTAAAATAAAATCCTATTAATTAAAATATAATCATTTTCATTAAAATATAATCATTAAATATAGTAATCCTTTTCGTTAAAATAAATTATAATCCTTTCCTTAAAATATTTTCCTTCACAACATTTATTTAACCTATATTTCAATTATTTTTCCTTGACTATTTACTAACATTTCTCTGAGACTATTTACACCAATGGTTAAATATTTACCTCAACTTATCATACCCATTTCAACTGTTTGAAATGATAAACACATGTTGTAGAGTAACTAGGGTAAGTACTCAGTTATTGGACTGTTCCACATTTTCGATCATGTGAGAAAACTGTAATTTAATTCATTGCTTTAATTCGTATCCATGATACCTACAAGTATCTTGGATACGAATTTAAATAAAGGTTAAATATATAATTTATGTATGATCGTAAATGTGGACTAGTCCGATAACTAGTAACTTACCCAAGAAAGTATTCATGCCATTCGTTCTTTTTCCACCATTGTGTGTCACCATTTTGCAGAATGTTTTTCATCTGCTCTGACCTTTTTTTTGTCCGTGCCCCAGATAAGCAGACTGTTGCTATAACATTAAATGACTCATTTCCTTGTACTTTAGCATATAAAGAATACAGTGAAGTTAAGTAGTAAGATGTGCAATAAACATTGATGCCATGCAAGTGGATAACAGTTGCATTATGAGGACATGGTATGGCTCCACAGTGCTGGTTCCACCATCAAGCAATCGGTGCTTGAGTCCTGCTTGTAAGAACCCATTCCTGCTGAACCATAAGGAGTTTCTGTACCAACCCCTCGCACCACAGAACCGGTATCTGCACCATGAGCAGGTCATAAGTTATGAACCACTGGTGCATTCACTGGACCTCTATAGGAGCAATTTGGTGCTGAGTGCACCAAGAGTCCAGAGAGAGCTATCTCATGGTCCCAGGTCCCTTGTCCGGCGTCACAGCCACGACCAGAGTGATTTCAGTGCTGCCCTGTTCAGAGGGGCAGCCAAAGGTGCTCCCAGGAAAGGAAGGGAGCCTAGGCACCGGAACAGTAGTGTGGGGGAAGTGACCAGGGGGAAAAGTTTCCTCCGGAAAACTTCTGGTGGAGGAGGTGTTTTCAATGGAGGGAGTAGAAAAAAGAACAGTTTAACATCTTACAAGGAGACTTCTCCACCATCCCTCACTAACACTTCCACCACTAAAGCGGTGGAAGTGAACAGAGTGAGACGTTCCTCTACTAGTGTGGGGGAGAGAACTAGAAAGAATGGTCTAGTGCCTTTCCACCACTCTAAGGAGGTACCTCCAGTTGTTAGAAAATACCCCACTCCTCCTAAACGACAGGCTCCTCTTCCTATCAAGAGAAACACTCCTCTCTCCTCTTCGAAAAGGCTCTCTCCTCCCTCCACCACAAAGAGGAGTTCCCCTCCCACCCCCACTAAGAGGGTTTCCCCTCCCTCCACCACAAAGAGGAGTTCCCCTCCCACCCCCACTAAGAGGAGCTCTCCCCCCACCCCCACTAAGAGGAGTTCCCCTCTTAGTAAGAGAAACTCCAGCCAATTGAAGTCCATCAAGAGGAAGAGAGGGAGTTTCAACCGTTTGGAGTTGGTTAGTTCTACGGAGGATGTTGCTAAGCCACACCTCTTTGAGAGGAGCACCAAGAGGAGTGCCCTCTCCTCCCCTGACTCCTCCACATCCTCTTTGACTAACTCATCTCCTCCTTCTCTCCATTTAAGAACTTTAGCAAGAATAAAGAGTTTACAAAGGTGAGTATTCTGAAAGAGGGTAAATTACGAATTATCGGTCAGTTACACATTTTCAGTCATATAAGAAAAAACAATATAAATATAAATTATTACATTCTTTTTTCTTATATGACCGAAAATGTGAAACTGACCGATAATTCGTAACTTACCCTACTACGTTATATTATATTATAGAATATATATATAGTGCAGAACTATCATACTATATACCATTATAACATATTTATAGTAGATAACTATTACGTTATAGCTATACTATCAGAATCTATAACTATTATCGGTAGTTGTACACTTCATTTGCTATATCATTATAAATATACTATACTATAATATTATACATATACTATACTATATTATTATAAATATCTTTAAATTAACCATTGATTTTAGACCCAAGAGTCAAAGTTTCAATATTCTTCCATAGTGCATTATTTAAGTATTTCCCATTCTACTTCAGTTCTTAATTACCGGTTAGTAGTAGCGATGTTTTTGCTCTGGTTTCTCCTAGTGAAACCCCCACTACTATTCAATGGCAGTGATTTTCTCACGGATGTACAACTCTTACTTTTAATAACTCTTGTGACAACCATAAGTCTATTGTACTTATTAATGGTGCTGGTGTATGTTCTAGTCTCTGTTAGGTAAGTTATGAGTTATAGAACGGTTCCACATTATCGATTATGTGAAGAAAGTGTAATTTAATTCGTTATTTTAATTAGTATCCCTAAATACCTGCAGGTCTTTGTATACTCTCTGTACACTGTAAACTTGTACACTATACAGTCCCCGTGTACACTATACAGTCCCCCTGTACACTATACAGACCCCCTGTACACTAAACAGACCTCCTGTACACTATACAGACCCCCTGTACACTAAACAGACCTCCTGTACACTATACAGACCCCCTGTACACTATACAGACCTCCTGAACACTATACAGACCTCCTGTACAATATACAGCCCCTTGTACACTATACAGCCCCTTGTACACTATACAGACCCCCTGTACACTATACAGACCCCCTGTACACTATACAGACCCCCTGTACACTACACAGACCCCCTGTACACTATACAGACCCCCTGTACACTAAACAGACCTCCTGTACACTATACAGACCTCCTGTACAATATACAGACCCCCTGTACACTATACAGACCCCCTGTACACTATACAGACCCCCTGTACACTATACAGACCCCCTGTACACTACACAGACCCCCTGTACACTATACAGACCCCCTGTACACTAAACAGACCTCCTGTACACTATACAGACCCCCTGTACACTATACAGACCCCCTATACACTATACAGTCCCTGTTTCATACGCTGATGTCACTCGCTGTTGTTCATATCAATTATAGCACTCCCTTAACTTTCACTCTCAATCACTATTAATTTAGTAATTAGTCACCTTTATGTTCAATACATCAAACCAATATGTAGCACTCCACTGTAATGTAATCCTCTATAGTGAATGTAGGGTTCTGAGAGTCTTTAGTAAGGAAGTAGCCTCTATAGTAAACAAATTTTCTTTGAGATCTGCCATAAATGGCAGTCAATGTAAGGAAATTAATGAGCATTTTATGGAAAAATAAATTCTAGATGTAATTAAAATCAACGTAGAACTTTATTTTTATTTTATGTGTGCAACCAATAAAAACTGCACCATTGAGTTTAAATTATCTCTTGAAGTATGGAGATTCCATTGAAAATAATCACTTTAATTTGGCACAGTAAATATGGTTTAACCTGAGTGTTGGTAATCTTTAAGAGGTTTGTTTGTTCACGCCCTATAGAGAGTATAGAGGGCGTATAAACTCTCACTCAAGAGAGATGAGATCACTGGGGTAACTTACGAGTTATCGGACGGTTCCACATTGTCGGTCATGAAATAACTAGATATCATTCCATTTTATCTAGTAATTTTAATTGGTATCCATGATACCTGCAGGTATCACCTTTAAAGTCAATTTGTTTACTGGTATCATGGATACCAATTGAACTAACGAATTAAAATGTTAAATTATGTAGGTTTTCCTTGTATGGTCGAAAATGTGGAACTGTCCAATAATAAGAATAGAGCAAGTTCCGAATTATCGGTCAGTACTACATCTTCGGACATAAAAGAAAAAACTATATAAAAATTATTATTAAATAGCACTGTGTAATATTAACAATTTTTATATTGTTTTTTCTTATATGACCGAAGATGTAGTACTGACCGATAATTCGTAACTTCTCCTAATGGTAAAATATTCCTAATTGCTATGTTTAATTTGAAATACACTTATTGAAGATAAATAAAATTTATTCCAACCAACTCAATTAAATAAAGATATCGATATCTTATCGCATACCTTCCCCGCCGCTTATCCGTTTGCTACCAAAATCTAATAAACAGGAGACTGGATAGTTACCAATCGTCCCACCAAGTTTCATTCAATATCGTACAATACTTTATGCGTTATTGAGTTATAAATGGCCTTGACCTTGATCTTTGAACTTTGACCCGATCACTCCCAAAATCTAACAAAATGATTCCTGTATATTGACCAATCGTCCGTTCCACCAAGTTTCATGCATTATGGTTCAATACCTTTTGAGTTATAAATGACCATGACCTTGACCTTTGACCGGGTTGCTACCAAAATTCTACCAGCAGGTCACTGGACATGAACCAATCGTTTCCTCAAATTTCAGGCAATTTGGTTGAACACTTTTTCAGTTTGTGAATAACAAGATGATAAATATAACCTTCCCGCATTCTGCGAAGGTAATAATATTAAGAACAGCTCTGTCAGAACTCTATGATTGTTGTTGCTCCATATTTAATTTAAATTAACTCTTTCTCGGCATAACTTCACTTTTTTTCACACGGCTTCACAGTGCTTCAAGTAATATGTGTGTTTATGAGTGTTACTTGATTACAAGTTAGTTACTTATTTTCTGTTTTTCTAAGTCGTTAATTTGTTAATCACTCGTGTGAATGACTTTACTGTTCACACTAGCACGGGAGGTGGCGCTTATGGAGACTAGAATTAGAGTCACCGGTGTACTAACCAGGAAATGACTTTACTGTTTACACTAGCACGGGAGGTGGCGATTATGGAGACTAGAATTGGAGTCACCGGTGTACTAACCAGGGAATGACTTTACTGTTTACACTAGCACGGCAGGTGGCGCTTATGGAGACTAGAATTGGAGTCACCGGTGTACTAACCAGGGAATGACTTTACTGTTCACACTAGCACGGGAGGTGGCGCTTATGGAGACTAGAATTGGAGTCACCGGTGTACTAACCAGGGAATGACTTTACTGTTCACACTAGCACGGGAGGTGGCGCTTATGGAGACTAGAATTGGAGTCACCGGTGTACTAACCAAAAATGACTTTACTGTTTACACTAGCACGGCAGGTGGCGCTTATGGAGACTAGAATTGGAGTCACCGGTGTACTAACCAGGGAATGACTTTACTGTTCACACTAGCACGGAAGGTGGCGATTATGGAGACTAGAATTGGAGTCACCGGTGTACTAACCAGGGAATGACTTTACTGTTTACACTAGCACGGGAGGTGGCGCTTATGGAGACTAGAATTAGAGTCACCGGTGTACTAACCAGGAAATGACTTTACTGTTTACACTAGCACGGGAGGTGGCGATTATGGAGACTAGAATTGGAGTCACCGGTGTACTAACCAGGGAATGACTTTACTGTTTACACTAGCACGGCAGGTGGCGCTTATGGAGACTAGAATTGGAGTCACCGGTGTACTAACCAGGGAATGACTTTACTGTTCACACTAGCACGGGAGGTGGCGCTTATGGAGACTAGAATTGGAGTCACCGGTGTACTAACCAGGGAATGACTTTACTGTTTACACTAGCACGGGAGGTGGCGATTATGGAGACTAGAATTGGAGTCACCGGTGTACTAACCAGGGAATGACTTTACTGTTTACACTAGCACGGGAGGTGGCGATTATGGAGACTAGAATTGGAGTCACCGGTGTACTAACCAGGGAATGACTTTACTGTTCACACTAGCACGGGAGGTGGCGCTTATGGAGACTAGAATTGGAGTCACCGGTGTACTAACCAGGGAATGACTTTACTGTTCACACTAGCACGGGAGGTGGCGCTTATGGAGACTAGAATTAGAGTCACCGGTGTACTAACCAGGAAATGACTTTACTGTTTACACTAGCACGGGAGGTGGCGATTATGGAGACTAGAATTGGAGTCACCGGTGTACTAACCAGGGAATGACTTTACTGTTTACACTAGCACGGCAGGTGGCGCTTATGGAGACTAGAATTGGAGTCACCGGTGTACTAACCAGGGAATGACTTTACTGTTCACACTAGCACGGGAGGTGGCGCTTATGGAGACTAGAATTGGAGTCACCGGTGTACTAACCAGGGAATGACTTTACTGTTTACACTAGCACGGGAGGTGGCGATTATGGAGACTAGAATTGGAGTCACCGGTGTACTAACCAGGGAATGACTTTACTGTTCACACTAGCACGGGAGGTGGCGCTTATGGAGACTAGAATTGGAGTCACCGGTGTACTAACCAGGGAATGACTTTACTGTTCACACTAGCACGGGAGGTGGCGCTTATGGAGACTAGAATTGGAGTCACCGGTGTACTAACCAGGGAATGACTTTACTGTTCACACTAGCACGGAAGGTGGCGATTATGGAGACTAGAATTGGAGTCACCGGTGTACTAACCAGGGAATGACTTTACTGTTTACACTAGCACGGGAGGTGGCGCTTATGGAGACTAGAATTTGAGTCTGAGTCACCGGTGTACTAACCAGGGAGTTATATATTGTTGTTGTTGTTTTGTTGTTGCCAATGTACGTTGACTCTACTAACTATGAGAGTTTTTACAAGTATATGAATGATGAGAATGAACCATGAATTGGGTCAATGGTTCGAAGTCTGGGAAACTGAGAGTCTCTTTTCAAGTCATTATGACTTTCCTCCCATTATTAGCATATTAGCTTCTTTTATCTTCAATTTACACACCTGTAGACTTTACTAACTAATTTAGAGTGTTAAAAGAAACTTATTGAAGGAGATGATAGATTTTTAAATAATCTAATTGATTGTTTAGTTCATTTTATAGCACTTTTTCAATAGTATTTAAATTAAAATTTCTTTATTGTTGGAATTTTTTTTCAGTTCTTACTGCTCTTTCCTTTTATTAATTATTCAGGTGTAACAGAAGTTACCTGTATATTGTTAAGTAGATCAGGAAACTGTTTCATGTACTACCATTTTTAGGGGCATTGTCTTGATATCGTTACATACTGTTATCGGTCAAAGAGGTTATAGCAATGTTGTTTTTGTTGTTGTTGTTGTTGTTGTTGTTGAAGTTTCCTGCTGATAGATCAGTAGATCGCTGAGTCAGGAGATCTGCTTCTCTTTATCACTACTGTACTATTTAGAGCTACTGTACTATTGTACTATTTAGAGCTACAGTACTATTTGATTGATTTATAGAGACATCTGATAGTTTTATGGATAGCTTACTACGGAGTGTGTAGCCGCGACACACTAGTAGTAAAATTAGATCTAGGAACCCCCTGCCTGATTATTAAACAATCATGAAGTGTGCAGTACAACAAACTAGCGGATACAACACACTACATAACGGCCATTTATGTTAGAGTTTCAAAATAATCTTCATTTATTCCGAAACCGAAATTTCCGAAACCGAAACTTCCTAGACTAAAATTTCCGGCCACCAATCTACTGCATTTTCTCGCTACTATGTTAACTATCACTAGGTTGTTAACTATTGAGAAGTGATAGTAAATCAATAGTAGTTACTATCCATGAGGTACAGTCTATAATAGTAGCTGTTTATGCTAATGGCCCAATTATTTGTTTCTCAATTCATTGAGGGTGTGGTTACTGTGACGTAATGATTTAATATCAGTTATTCATAGAGTCTCTGAGATACATTCTACATTCACTGTATCTACAGTCTCTAGATACAGTTAGAGGTACATGTGATACATTCTCTCACTGTATCTACAGTCTCTGGATACAGTTAAAGGTACATGTGATACATTCTCTCACTGTATCTACAGTCTCTAGATACAGTTAAAGGTACAGGGACTGTAGGCGATACATTCTATTGAGTCGAAGCTAACTGCTAGGATAAAGGCTTTTTCACACTTGACGGGGATCCGTCCGGGACGTCTCCGGTCCGTCTCATCACAGTGATTCAGTGGCAGTGAAAAAATATATCGTTACTTTAAATCAACGGACACATTCACACAGTACCGGCTCCTCTCAGTGTTAAAAATCACTGACCGGAGACGTCCCGGACGGATCCCTTGACATGTGTGAAGAAGCCTTTAGGGCTGGATACTTTGTACCTAGGATGCTTAGTATAAAGGAACGATGCTTTATGACTATGATACAAAGTATACAGCTTGGTATCTCTGATACATGTACCCACTGTATTTGACTGTATCCACTCTAACTATAGCAGTCCATTCAAATCTCGCAATACAGTCGCTATAGTATCATTTCTTGTTTAATTTATTACCAGGCAATTAGTCACATACCGCTATACAGTACTTTTTCCAGTGCTCTATTTTATCTGGTGACACTATCTAGGTTTGTACGACTGTGCATGCCGGTGTACTAACGGTGCTCCTCTTGCAAATATACCTGTGCATCACCTTTACCTGTACTAATTAGGCAGACGTAAACTCAAGAAAGTACAGGAATACTCTTATATACTTTGTGTGAATATTACATAGGGTAAGTTATGAATTATTGGGCTGTTACACATTTTCGGTCGTATAAGAAAAAAGTCAGAAAACGATATAATAATTATTATTATTTTAATGGATACCAGTAAAAATAATATAAAAAATAATTCTTCCCTTTTTTCCTATTGACCGAAGATGTAGTACTGACCGCTAATTCGTAACTTAGCCTAACTATACTAATCTATACAGTTGCACAGTCTAATAAGGTTTGCCTGTAACTCATCTGAATACAAGCACTGTGCAAAAAGAGTGCTGCAGGCTTTAGTTTTTGAGTGCTGTAACCTGTACCTAACTGACGTGCTGATTTGTACTGGGCAGAAACACACAAAAACTACCATGTCATTAACTCTACTGACCGTATTTACAGTTAGTAGTACGGATAGTAGTACGGATAGTAGTCTGGATAGTAGTTTGGATAGTAGTACGGATAGTAGTCTAGATAGTAGTTTGGATAGTAGTTTGGATAGTAGTTTGGATAGTAGTTTGGATAGTAGTTTGGATAGTAGTACGGATAGTAGTCTGGATAGTAGTTTGGATAGTAGTTTGGATAGTAGTCTGGATAGTAGTCTGGATAGTAGTTTGGATAGTAGTACGGATAGTAGTTTGGATAGTAGTCTGGATAGTAGTTTGGATAGTAGTTTGGATAGTAGTACGGATAGTAGTCTGGATAGTAGTTTGGATAGTAGTTTGGATAGTAGTCTGGATAGTAGTTTGGATAGTAGTTTGGATAGTAGTTTGGATAGTAGTTTGGATAGTAGTACGGATAGTAGTCTGGATAGTAGTCTAGATAGTAGTTTGGATAGTAGTTTGGATAGTAGTTTGGATAGTAGTTTGGATAGTAGTTTGGATAGTAGTTTGGAAAGTAGTTTGGATAGTAGTCTGGATAGTAGTTTGGATAGTAGTTTGGATAGTAGTTTGGATAGTAGTTTGGATAGTAGTCTGGATGGTTGGTTAGATAGTAGTTTGGAAAGTAGTACGGATAGTATACTGGATAGTAGTTTGGATAGTAGTTTGGATAGTAGTTTGGATAGTAGTTTGGATAGTAGTCTAGATAGTAGTTTGGATAGTAGTTTGGAAAGTAGTTTGGAAAGTAGTTTGGAAAGTAGTTTGGATAGTAGTTTGGATAGTAGTTTGGATAGTAGTTTGGATAGTAGTTTGGATAGTAGTTTGGATAGTAGTTTGGATAGTAGTTTGGATAGTAGTTTGGATAGTAGTTTGGATAGTAGTTTGGAAAGTAGTTTGGATAGTAGTTTGGATAGTAGTTTGGATAGTAGTTTGGATAGTAGTTTGGATAGTAGTTTGGATAGTAGTTTGGATAGTAGTTTGGATAGTAGTTTGGATAGTAGTCTGGATAGTAGTTTGGATAGTAGTTTGGATAGTTGTTTGGATAGTAGTCTGGATAGTAGTCTGGATGGTTGGTTAGATAGTAGTTTGGAAAGTAGTACGGATAGTAGTCTGGATAGTAGTTTGGATAGTAGTTTGGATAGTAGTTTGGATAGTAGTTTGGATAGTAGTTTGGATAGTAGTTTGGATAGTAGTTTGGATAGTAGTTTGGATAGTAGTTTGGATAGTAGTTTGGATAGTAGTCTGGATGGTTGGTTAGATAGTAGTTTGGAAAGTAGTACGGATAGTAGTCTGGATAGTAGTTTGGAAAGTAGTTTGGATAGTAGTTTGGATAGTAGTCTGGATAGTAGTTTGGATAGTAGTTTGGATAGTAGTTTGGATAGTAGTTTGGATAGTAGTTTGGATAGTAGTTTGGATAGTAGTTTGGATAGTAGTTTGGATAGTAGTTTGGATAGTAGTTTGGATAGTAGTTTGGATAGTAGTTTGGATAGTAGTTTGGATAGTAGTCTGGATAGTAGTCTGGATGGTTGGTTAGATAGTAGTTTGGAAAGTAGTACGGATAGTAGTCTGGATAGTAGTTTGGATAGTAGTTTGGATAGTAGTTTGGATAGTAGTTTGGATAGTAGTCTGGATAGTAGTTTGGATAGTAGTTTGGATAGTAGTTTGGATAGTAGTTTGGATAGTAGTTTGGATAGTAGTCTGGATGGTTGGTTAGATAGTAGTTTGGAAAGTAGTACGGATAGTAGTCTGGATAGTAGTTTGGATAGTAGTTTGGAAAGTAGTTTGGATAGTAGTCTGGATAGTAGTCTGGATAGTAGTCTGGATAGTAGTCTGGATAGTAGTCTGGATAGTAGTTTGGATAGTAGTTTGGAAAGTAGTTTGGATAGTAGTTTGGATAGTAGTTTGGATAGTAGTCTGGATAGTAGTTTGGATAGTAGTTTGGATAGTAGTTTGGATAGTAGTTTGGATAGTAGTTTGGATAGTAGTTTGGATAGTAGTTTGGATAGTAGTTTGGATAGTAGTCTGGATAGTAGTTTGGATAGTAGTTTGGATAGTAGTTTGGAAAGTAGTTTGGATAGTAGTCTGGATAGTATTTTGGATAGTAGTTTGGATAGTAGTTTGGATAGTAGTTTGGATAGTAGTTTGGATAGTAGTCTGGATAGTAGTCTGGATAGTAGTTTGGATAGTAGTTTGGATAGTAGTTTGGATAGTAGTTTGGATAGTAGTCTGGATAGTAGTCTGGATAGTAGTCTGGATGGTTGGTTAGATAGTAGTTTGGAAAGTAGTACGGATAGTAGTCTGGATAGTAGTTTGGATAGTAGTTTGGATAGTAGTTTGGATAGTAGTTTGGATAGTAGTTTGGATAGTAGTTTGGATAGTAGTTTGGATAGTAGTTTGGATAGTAGTTTGGATAGTAGTCTGGATAGTAGTCTGGATAGTAGTTTGGATAGTAGTTTGGATAGTAGTTTGGATAGTAGTCTGGATGGTTGGTTAGATAGTAGTTTGGAAAGTAGTACGGATAGTAGTCTGGATAGTAGTTTGGATAGTAGTTTGGATAGTAGTTTGGATAGTAGTTTGGATAGTAGTTTGGATAGTAGTTTGGATAGTAGTTTGGATAGTAGTTTGGATAGTATTTTGGATAGTAGTTTGGATAGTAGTTTGGATAGTAGTTTGGATAGTAGTTTGGATAGTAGTTTGGATAGTAGTCTGGATAGTAGTCTGGATAGTAGTCTGGATGGTTGGTTAGATAGTAGTTTGGAAAGTAGTACGGATAGTAGTTTGGATAGTAGTTTGGATAGTAGTTTGGATAGTAGTTTGGATAGTAGTTTGGATAGTAGTTTGGATAGTAGTTTGGATAGTAGTTTGGATAGTAGTTTGGATAGTAGTTTGGATAGTAGTTTGGATAGTAGTTTGGATAGTAGTCTGGATGGTTGGTTAGATAGTAGTTTGGATAGTAGTCTGGATAGTAGTTGAGGAAGAGGTGCACTAAATTTAATAAGATTAGAGTGCTAGAGAGTAAGTACTGTACAATACAGTATTTAACTGTACTGCATTAAAGTACTCTATTCAGTTTAGTGCTTTCCAATACACAGAATTACAATGCAATCCATTTTTCACTATTTATTTACAGTTGCCTGTTTTCTTCATTTTAATCTAAATTTGTTTCCTGCTGGTAGTGAGTTTTATTTGGAGGGGGGGGGGGGGGAGAGGTTACTTACCTCTTTGTAATTGGTTATGTTCTGGTGGGGGTTTACCTTTTTGTTGTTATTTATGTTCTGGTGGGGGTTTACCTTTTTGTTGTTGGTTATGTTTTGGTGGGGGTTTACCTTTTTGTTGTTGGTTATGTTTTGGTGGGGGTTTAGTTTCCTCACTCCGTTACAAGAGTTTCCTAGTGAATAGCTTTTACTGTTGCTGTATCTATGACGTCACTCCCTGTTTCCTATTAAGTAGATAAGGGTTAGATAACAGATAGTGAGGTAGATAGCATTGAAAGTGGTGGTAAAGGAGAAAAAAGCTATCGTAAGCTATTGCTGCTAAATAGCTTCAAAAAGTTATAGTAAGCTATTGCTGCTAAATAGCTTCAAAAAGCTATAGTAAGCTATTGCTGCTAAATAGCTTCAAAAAGTTATAGTAAGCTATTGCTGCTAAATAGCTTCAAAAAGTTATAGTAAGCTATTGCTGCTAAATAGCTTCAAAAAGTTATAGTAAGCTATTGCTGCTAAATAGCTTCAAAAAGTTATAGTAAGCTATTGCTGCTAAAAGTAGAAAGTAAACACTAAAGTTGTAGATACAATATGCTTGTGAAATTCTAAATTATTGTTTGAATTTTGAAATATTTAATATTATATATTAAAGCTAAGAAAATATGAAAGAATTGAAAATATTGTTCATTTTAGTTCACAGCTCACTGTAGCTCACTGTTATCATTGTAGTTTATTTCTCACTGCTCACTGTTATCATTGTAGTTTATTTCTCACTGCTCACTGTTATCATTGTAGTTTATTTCTCACTGCTCACTGTTATCATTGTAGTTTATTTCTCACTGCTCACTGTTATCATTGTAGTTTATTTCTCACTGCTCACTGTTATCATTGTAGTTTATTTCTCACTGCTCACTGTTATCATTTTAGTTTATTTCTCACTGCTCACTGTTATCATTGTAGTTTATTTCTCACTGCTCACTGTTATCATTGTAGTTTATTTCTCACTGCTCACTGTTATCATTGTAGTTTATTTCTCACTGCTCACTGTTATCATTGTAGTTCACTGCTCACTGTTATCATTGTAGTTTATTTCTCACTGCTCACTGTTATCATTTTAGTTTATTTCTCACTGCTCACTGTTATCATTGTAGTTTATTTCTCACTGCTCACTGTTATCATTGTAGTTTATTTCTCACTGCTCACTGTTATCATTGTAGTTTATTTCTCACTGCTCACTGTTATCATTGTAGTTTATTTCTCACTGCTCACTGTTATCATTGTAGTTTATTTCTCACTGCTCACTGTTATCATTGTAGTTTATTTCTCACTGCTCACTGTTATCATTGTAGTTCACTGCTCACTGTTATCATTGTAGTTTATTTCTCACTGCTCACTGTTATCATTGTAGTTTATTTCTCACTGCTCACTGTTATCATTGTAGTTCACTGCTCACTGTTATCATTGTAGTTCACTGCTCACTGTTATCATTTTAGTTCACTGCTCACTGTTATCATTGTAGTCCACTGCTCACTGTTATCATTGTAGTTCACTGCTCACTGTTATCATTGTAGTCCACTGCTCACTGTTATCATTGTAGTTCACTGCTCACTGTTATCATTGTAGTTCACTGCTCACTGTTATCATTTTAGTTCACTGCTCACTGTTATCATTGTAGTTCACTGCTCACTGTTATCATTGTAGTTCACTGCTCACTGTTATCATTGTAGTCCACTGCTCACTGTTATCATTGTAGTTCACTGCTCACTGTTATCATTGTAGTTCACTGCTCACTGTTATCATTGTAGTTCACTGCTCACTGTTATCACTTACAATCTGTGAAAGTCCGCACTCTACTTTATTCGCATTCACACATTTCCGATGTGAAATTTAGCGTTGACGGCAATTAGAGAAAAACCCTCAAAGGAATAAATACATGTTTGAAATGCAGTAGAATAATAGATACACCAATGTATAGCAATGGTGATTGTGTTAACTCTTAGTGTTAGCATTGGTGATTGTGTTAACCCTTAGTGTTAGCATTGGTGATTGTGTTAACCCTTAGTGTTAGCATTGGTGATTGTGTTAACCCTCAGTGTTAGCATTGGTGATTGTGTTAACCCTTAGTGTTAGCATTGGTGGTTGTGTTAACCCTCAGTGTTAGCATTGGTGGTTGTGTTAACCCTTAGTGTTAGCATTGGTGGTTGTGTTAACCCTCAGTGTTAGCATTGGTGGTTGTGTTAACCCTCAGTGTTAGCATTGGTGATTGTGTTAACCCTTAGTGTTAGCATTGGTGATTGTGTTAACCCTCAGTGTTAGCATTGGTGATTGTGTTAACCCTTAGTGTTAGCATTGGTGATTGTGTTAACCCTTAGTGTTAGCATTGGTGATTGTGTTAACCCTTAGTGTTAGCATTGGTGGTTGTGTTAACCCTCAGTGTTAGCATTGGTGGTTGTGTTAACTCTTAGTGTTAGCATTGGTGGTTGTGTTAACCCTCAGTGTTAGCATTGGTGGTTGTGTTAACCCTTAGTGTTAGCATTGGTGGTTGTGTTAACCCTCAGTGTTAGCATTGGTGATTGTGTTAACTCTTAGTGTTAGCATTGGTGGTTGTGTTAACCCTCAGTGTTAGCATTGGTGATTGTGTTAACCCTTAGTGTTAGCATTGGTGATTGTGTTAACCCTCAGTGTTAGCATTGGTGGTTGTGTTAACCCTCAGTGTTAGCATTGGTGATTGTGTTAACCCTTAGTGTTAGCATTGGTGATTGTGTTAACCCTTAGTGTTAGCATTGGTGATTGTGTTAACCCTTAGTGTTAGCATTGGTGATTGTGTTAACCCTTAGTGTTAGCATTGGTGATTGTGTTAACCCTTAGTGTTAGCATTGTGATATCAGGGTAATCACACCATTATTATTCAAAACCTGCGAAAAAGTCTAGTTAAGACTTATAGCCTCCGTAGTCTGAATATCAGTCTCACGATATGTACAAGGTAAAGTCTAGTTTAGACTTATAGCCTCCGTAGTCTGAATATCAGTCTCACGATATGTACAAGGTAAAGTCTAGTTTAGACTTAATATCTATAGTTTGGATATTAGACTGCGAAATGTATTCCTTCTTTATTGCTTCTTTGTATTTTTAAGTATTCTATCCATAGTCTGAATTTCATTCTCACGATGTGTGGGAGGTACAGTTCATACCCACAGCAACAACTGACATTTGAAATGTTGAAAGAGTAACATTGGAAATAAGAGGAAGTCCTTCCTACCCACTAAATAGTCACGAAACGGAAGCAATCACAGAGCTGCTAATGTACCACATGGTCCTTCCAATGGTCTTACAGAGCAACAGATGTATCCACGATGTAATTCAATGTCATATCCATGGTGAAACTCCGTATCCACGATTCAATTCAATGCGGTATCCATGATACGGTATGACATTTCGTATCAACTACGCAATTCAATGGCATATCCAAAATACGGTGAAACTTAGTATCCATGATTCAATTCTGTGCAGTATCCATGATACAATGAAACTCCGTATCCACGCTACAATATATTCTTATGCGTGCTACAATGTACTCTGTATCCACGCTACAATATATTCCGTATCCACGCTACATTATACTCCGCATCCACGCTACAATATACTCCGTATCCACGCTACATTATACTCCGCATTTAGGCTACAATAGACTCTGTATCCACGCTACATTATACTCTGCATCCACGCTACAATAGACTCCGTATCCAGGCTACAATATACTCCGTATCCAGGCTACTGCCATTAGGTTGCCAAGAGATTCCTCGTAATGAGACTAACGCAATAACGGAACAAAGAGACAAGTGATTGCGTAACGGAAGGTGTATCGGCGAAATGGGGGCATGCACTGATAGGTAGATAATTAACTACTGTCACGCTCTACCTGCTACCTTAGCTACCTTAGTTAATAAATGTGCTACGCTAGAAGATGACGTCTTGCAATTATTTATGGTTATCTTGTAACGCTAGAAATACCTACCAGTCACTTTGACTGCTTTTTTATTTTTCAAAAAAATGTTTCTCCTAAAAATATTATTGGTTGATTTTTTTTAATATAAGAAGACACACTCGTTATTTTAATTGGTATCCATGATACCTGCAGGTATCATGGATACTAATTGGAATATTTCTACTGTCCCCTTATATTTAAAATAATTAAAAATCTATACCAATACTCATTTATGAGATACAATTTTTTGAAAAGTTAAAAGCAGTCAAAGTGACTGTATTTTATCTTTTAAAATCTCTCCTAACTTTTGTACTTTTTTTGCAGTGTCATCTTCCCGTGGAGACGCAGTGAGCAAACTAGGGAAGGAGAACTGCCCCAGCCTCATGATACTCCTGCTCACCATGATGCTCAGCCTCATGAGTCGCCTCAGCAGTCTGGTGCAAAGAAGCCTGTTATTGGAAGAGTGAGTACAGTACATACGGTTAGAGGAAAATTCTATCTCGGGAAAGTCGGTCTTGGAACTTTCGGTCTGAGATATAAATGGAGAAATGCAAAGTTGAGATCGAACCCCCCCCCCCTCTCTGTCAGGTCAGTAAATAATAATTAAGTATGCAGGACAACAAACTAGCAGATACAACACACTATACATAATGGCAATTTCGAAGTAATCTATATTTATTTATAAATGCATGGAGATTACCTTTTAAAATTCGATGAAGATGACAAGAAGTAAATGAAGAGTATTTTAAAGCTCTCATAATAAATGGCCGTAATGTAGTTTGTTTTATCCGCTAGTTTGTTGTACTGCACACTTCTTTATTGTTTAATGACCTGGCATAGGGTCTTGGGGCGGCACCCCTCCTAATACACGTGTATCATCAGTATTTAATTGTGTAATAAATAAGGAAGGTATTAATGCTATACCGCTCATAATAGAACCTTAGGCAGGAGTGCTTGAGTCCGTCATTCCGAGATCGAATTTCCAGACCGAAATTTCCGGCCACCATCTATGACTAATGTGAGGCTCTTTCTCTCCCGATAGTACTTTTATTTGTTCTTGTACTACCTTAGCATTTAGATAAGCCAGTACCGTCAGTACTATGTAGAGTGTGTGCCAGTACTATGTAGAGTGTGTGCCAGTACCGTCAGTACTATGTAGATTGTGTGCCAGTACTGTCAGTACTATCTAGAGTGTGTGCCAGTACTGTCAGTACTATGTAGATTGTGTGCCAGTACTGTCAGTACTATGTAGATTGTGTGCCAGTACTGTCAGTACCCTGTAGAGTGTGTGCCAGTACTGTCAGTACCCTGTAGAGTGTGTGCCAGTACTGTCAGTACCCTGTAGAGTGTGTGCCAGTATTGTCAGTACCATGTAGAGTGTGTGCCAGTACTGTCAGTACCATGTAGAGTGTGTGCCAGTACTGTCAGTACCCTGTAGAGTGTGTGCCAGTACTGTCAGTACCCTGTAGAGTGTGTGCCAGTACTGTCAGTACCCTGTAGAGTGTGTGCCAGTACTGTCAGTACCATGTAGAGTGTGTGCCAGTACTGTCAGTACCATGTAGAGTATGTGCCAGTACTGTCAGTACCCTGTAGAGTGTGTGCCAGTACTGTCAGTACCCTGTAGAGTGTGTGCCAGTACTGTCAGTACCCTGTAGAGTGTGTGCCAGTACTGTCAGTACCATGTAGAGTGTGTGCCAGTACTGTCAGTACCCTGTAGAGTGTGTGCCAGTACACCAAAGTAGCAGGTTATGCACTGTGACCCACTGACGTTATCTACAGGAAATACAACCCTCTACCTCCTGACTTCTCAACCACTACTACCAGTTTAGGGTTAAAAGGTACTACTAGAAGGGTTAAAAGGTACTACTAACCTATCTAGCTATTGAGGTAGGGTTAAAGGTCATTGGTTAACACAATGAGAACTATTTTTTAATGGTTAGAAAAAGAGTTATGCAAATAATGGAGTTAGTATTACCCGATTGAAATGGTTGGAACCTATTGAAAGGAGTATTACCGATTAAAGCTGTAAAACCGATTAAAGTGGGTAATACCGATTAAAGCTGTAAAACTGATTAAAATGAGTAAAACCGATTAAAAGGGTAAAACCTATTAAAATGGGTAAAACTGATTAAAAGGGGTAATACCGATCAAAAGGGGTAAAACTGATTAAAAGGGGTAAAACTAATTAAAAGGGGTAATACCGATCAAAAGGGGTAAAACTGATTAAAAGGAGTAAAACTGATTAAAAGGAGTAAAACTGATTAAAAGGAGTAAAACTGATTAAAAGGGGTAATACCGATTAAAAGGGGTAATACCGATTAAAATGGGTAAAACCGATTAAAAAGGGTAAAACCGATTAAAATGGGTTAAACCGATTAAAATGGGTAATACCGATTAAAAGGGGTAATATCGATTGAAAGGTTTAGTAACCCGTTACTATAACTAGTAACGTTACTACTCATTACCTGGTATTAGCAGTAACCCTCTAACTAGTAACGTTACTACTCATTACCTGGTATTAGCAGTAACCCTCTAACTAGTAACGTTACTACTCATTACCTGGTATTAGCAGTAACCAGTTACCCTAACTAGTAACGTTAGTTCTGGTCAGGTAACACTCACTTTCGTTAGCCTTCATTAGGTCAGTTAGCGTCATGAAACACATAGGTATGCAATTCTATGCTTGGTTATACTTTTAGGTATACCTGTTTGTAAAACCATGGGTATAGCCATGGTTTTGCTTGTGGTTATACACATGGTTATACCTGTTTGTAAAACCATGGGTATAGCCATGGTTTTGCTTGTTGTTATACACATGGTTATACCTGTTTGTAAAACCATGGGTATAGAAATGGTTTTGCTTGTGGTTATATACATGGTTATACCTGTTTGTAAAACCATGGGTATAGAAATGGTTTTGCTTGTGGTTATATACATGGTTATACCTGTTTGTAAAACCATGGGTATAGAAATGGTTTTGCTTGTTGTGGTTATGACCATGGATATTCACTTGGTTATAATCATTACTATTCACTTGATTATTTCTTGTACATGTGGTTGTATTTTAGGACCTTTTTCTGTGCTTTTTGTTGTTTTTGGCTTGTTTTTGTATCTAGTTGTTTTTTCACTATATGTGGTAGAATGCCAGTTCATTAAATAATCACAAAGTGTTCAGTACAACAAACTATATAACGCCCTTTATGATGAGAGCTTAATGATAGTTTTTATCTATATTTTATCTATAAATGTTTAACAAATATAAATATATGAAGATTACATTGAAAAAATTAACGAGGATGACTAGAAATAAATGACGAGTATTTCAAATTTTGCAACGTAAAGGGCCTTTATGGAGTTTGTTGTATCCGTTAGTTTGTTGTGCTGCACACACCATGATATTTGATGACCTTGCATGAGGGTTTGGACACGCCTCCGATACACATATTTTTGCATTCGATTTGAAGGTATTGACGCACGCTCGGTAATGGGGGTTAAAGGGGTTTGAAAATGCGCAGCGCATTTTCAAAATTGTGAAAATCGAATAAAAGATGCGGAACACATGCAACGATGTTTGAAGTTTTCTTTTTCTCTTCGACACTTCACAATGGGTATTGCTGCGATTTTACTTCCCGAACCCGCATCTTGAATGTCTTCCAAATTTTGTGGGCAATTTTTGAATCCTTTTTCCTTCAGATATCCTCACAGGAAATTATCACAAATTCTCAAATCCGATAGCCTGGGGGTCACTCGAAATGAACTTTTTGGTGCGGTTTACAAATTTGGGGGAAATTATGGGTATTATTTCTTTGAGGAAAATGAAAGATCCGTCACCGTCAACTCGTCAACATTTTCTTGCGATGTTGGAAGACTTTCTTGAACCGCAATTGGAATTAAGTGAGGAAACAAATCTGGATGACATCTGGTGGAGCCCCAAACCACACTGCGACTGTTGCAATGGTCAGAGTGTGACAGATGTTCTCGGTACGTCTCATTTCTCGGAATTATGAATCAGATATACTGATTTAAATAAACAATAAATAATTATGCAAGTATTATTTTACTTTACAAAACAATATATGCTAAACTATGGCAATCCCCACCCAGTATAATAATTACCTTCAATTGAGCTTAACTTGCAAATATATTTTAAGCATCGCACATGTTGTTGAATGACTCAGCAATAAATATATCGAATGAGTAGGTAGTAATTACCTTCAGAGTTTAGAACTGTAGGGCCAGACATCACCTCTAACTACTCATGACCTCCATAGCACTATCATTAGTGCTAATGATAGTGCTATCATTAGGTGCTATCACAGTTATTAGGTCACTAATTAGGCTTAGGAAGGTAGCGCGAAAGTTGCACCTGAAATAAGCTAAGAAATTAACATTCCTTATTTGATTTATTCACTTTATTATTAGAATTAAAAAGTACTGTATTTATTGTTTATTCTATTGTTACGTTATAATATTTATATTTATTCTATTGTTAAGTAATTGTATTTATTGTTTATCCTATTGCTAAGTAATTGTATTTATTGTTTATTCTATTGCTAAGTAATTGTATTTATTGTTTATCCTATTGCTAAGTAATTGTATTTATTGTTTATTCTATTGCTAAGTAATTGTATTTATTGTTTATTCTATTGCTAAGTAATTGTATTTATTGTTTATCCTATTGCTAAGTAATTGTATTTATTGTTTATTCTGTTGCTAAGTAATTGTATTTATTGTTTATTCTATTGCTAAGTAATTGTATTTATTGTTTATTCTATTGCTAAGTAATTGTATTTATTGTTTATTCTATTGCTAAGTAATTGTATTTATTGTTTATCCTATTGCTAAGTAATTGTATTTATTGTTTATCCTATTGCTAAGTAATTGTATTATTGTTTATCCTATTGCTAAGTAATTGTATTTATTGTTTATCCTATTGCTAAGTAATTGTATTTATTGTTTATTTATTTATATTTATTTATTTAAGCGCCCCCAGGGGATCTATCCTGAAGCTGTCTGTGGTGAATGGAAGAGAAGGGGGTGGCGTCTCTTGGGCTCCGAACTGTTGTAATTTGGATTATGTATTGTCTTTTTACCATATTTATCATTTTTTAACGCTACTTGCAGTTTTAGAGGATAGCGCTAGGGTTATGCTCTTCAACTACGAGGTAGGCTCGTAGGCTTCATTTACTATCACCTCTTCATTTTCCTCTTCCATTCGTGAGTGCAGCCACCGGTGATAGTGTCCCGTTTCGTCACATTCCTTGGTAAGTGACTGAAATTTTTGGAGTAGCTTTTCTGCATCCATGAGCATTGTCACCGACGTTGGTAAGTGACTTTGTTCATGGAGCCACTTTCCTCTCTGACTGCTTCTTCCAGTCCCTTGTATTTAATTTACTGTTGACGTCAGCGATATGGCCTTTGGGGTTCCGAAGCAGACGTTAAACCCCTACTAATGAATTATTTATTTAAGCTATTGTACTTTAAATATAAAAGAATTCACATTAAAAAATACGGAAATTATTTCCACTTCCTTTAAATGATTTAATACAGATGTGTTATTTATTTCATTTGTGCGATAGTATAAGGAAAACAATTAGGGTAAGTTACGAGTTATTGAACGGTTTCACATCTTCGATCGAATAAGAAAAAAGTATAAAATAATTATTATTAAAATACAAGATGAATTCTTAAACTTTTTTTCTTAAATATGATCGAAAATGTGGAACCGTCCTTTAACTCGTAACTTACTCTAATTCCAAGTTCTAATGCAAATCATTCCAAGATCAGACGGGAATAACAAATTATAGGAATTGAGAAAGTAAATCCCGTTTTGTTAAATGTGACAAAATGTGTATTGTGGGTTATGTAATTAACAGCGTTTTCTTTTCTGTCTATTCAATATTTAAAAAAAATAATATCATAATAAAATGTTATGTTTATAAAATATTTTTTTCTAAAAAAAATATTTTAAAAAAATATTATTTTTCTAAAATATTATTTTTCTAAAATATTATTTTTCTAAAATATTATTTTTCTAAAATATTATTTTTCTAAAATATTATTTTTCTAAAATATTATTTTTATTAAATATTATTTATATATAATATTAACTATTTAGAATTAAATAATAGATGTGGTCTAAAATGGCCCAACATTAAGATTATTAAATATAATGTATATTTTTGGCATATCATATTATACAGTTCTTTAAATGCATGTGTAATAGGTGCAGTAACTACACACTATTATAACTGCACATAGCGCACTAATGCCTTTAGCACCATCACAAAGATATGTAGTGTTAGTATATAAGTTATAAAGAAATAAAGCAAAATAAGCTTTACTGGGCGTTAGCTGCATTACCTAATAAGAACAAAAGACTTAATTGAAGCTTAGGGAGATAAACTACTGAATGGAGCTGCTAAAGTGGCATATAGTGGCATTAGTGGCATATGATGGCATTAGTGGCATATGATGGCATTAGTGGCATATGATGGCATTAGTGGCATATAATGGCATTAGTGGCATATAATGGCATTAGTGGCATATGATGGCATTAGTGGCATATAATGGCATTAGTGGCATATAATGGCATTAGTGGCATATAATGGCATTAGTGGCATATAATGGCATTAGTGGCATATGATGGCATTAGTGGCATATAATGGCATTAGTGGCATATAATGGCATTAGTGGCATATGATGGCATTAGTAGCATATAATGGCATTAGTGGCATATAATGGCATTAGTGGCATATAATGGTATTAGTGGCATATAATGGCATTAGTGGCATATAATGGCATTAGTGGCATATAATGGCATTAATGGCATATAATGGCATTAGTGGCATATAATGGCATTAGTGGCATATAATGGCATTAGTGGCATATAAAGGCATTAGTGGCATATAATGGCATTAGTGGCATATAATGGCATTAGTAGCATATAATGGCATTAGTGGTATGTGATGAATAGTGGCATGTGATGAATAGTGGCATGTGATGAATAGTGGCATGTGATGAATAGTGGCATGTGATGAATAGTGGCATGTGATGAATAGTGACATGTGATGAATAGTGGCATGTGATGAATAGTGACATGTGATGAATAGTGGCATGTGATGAATAGTGGCATGTGATGAATAGTGGCATGTGATGAATAGTGACATGTGATGAATAGTGGCATGTGATGAATAGTGGCATGTGATGAATAGTGACATGTGATGAATAGTGGCATGTGATGAATAGTGGCATGTGATGAATAGTGGCATGTGATGAATAGTGGCATGTGATGAATAGTGGCATGTGATGGCATTAGTGACATGTGATGACATTAGTGGCATGTGATGACATTAGTGACATGTGATGGCATTAGTGACATGTGATGGCATTAGTGACATGTGATGGCATTAGTGACATGTGATGACATTAGTGGCATGTGATGACATTAGTGACATGTGATGGCATTAGTGACATGTGATGGCATTAGTGACATGTGATGGCATTAGTGACATGTGATGACATTAGTGGCATGTGATGACATTAGTGGCATGTGGTGACATTAGTGGCATGTGATGGCATTAGTGGCATAATAACTTAGTGGCATTTCTCCATTACGCTTTAACAGATGTAATATACTTACAATCTAATATAAAATATCAAAATATAGGTATGGAAATATTACTTATATATGTATTAGTTTTAATTAAACAATCAATAATTAATGTTAATTGTTATACATAGCCATAAATAATCTGTGTGATTATTTCACTACTGAAGTGCATGTATTAATTCTATAACTAAATCTATTAACTTTATTTTCTTTTCCAGTGTGACAGTGACCCCCTGTCTTGTACCATTGGGGGTGAGGAGTCCCCCACTTTGGGGAAGAACCACCCAGACCCCTTGCAAAGGTCACACTCCCCCATGGGGGTCTCTGTGGACCCCCTAAGAACTAAAGGAAGGGTGCCACCAGAGAGATACGGCAGCCAATCAGAATGGGACCTACGCAGGTGGGAGCACTTGGTGTAAAAGGGAGCACTAGGTGTAAAAGGGAGCACTGTGTGTAAAAGGGAGCACTTGATATAAACGGGAGCACTTTGTGTAATGGGGAGCACTTGGCTTAAAGGGAGCACTTTGTTAACAATGTTCACTTATAACTAGAGGAGGTCTCTATTTATTATTATAATAATAGTTTGTAGATAATTCATTCAATTGATAACTGAAACTCCTTTTCTCATAATTATTATTTAAGTTTTACTGTATTAATTTATATTTCATAACTTTTTATATTACTCTTAAATCAAAGTTTTCAAATATTAATGATGTCTATACTAATACAGAAAAGGAAGACCAGATAATTTATAATCTTGTGTCTATCTATTATGGTTACCCCTAACTTCTTTTCAAGTTTTCTATGCACTCTTTTAAAGAAAATATTTTCAACGCATACTGTGATAAACTAAAGAAATCATATTAATTAAGATATTGTACAGCTTAGAAGAAGCTTTAAAGTCTTTATAATTGAAATAATATACCAATTTACTGCTTATAAGAACTAAAGGTTATGGATTCATCAGATTTTTCTTGTTTATGATTGTGAGTAATAATTTATTGATTAAATCAAACGAAAATGAATGAGTGAAGTATTAACTTCCTTGAACACTGATATAATGATGATTATTATATTTTAATTGGTATCATTATATCGTTTCTTCTTATATGATTGAAGATGTGAAACTGACCGATAATTCGTAACTTACCCTATAGTTACTCCTCGTCATTTAATTTAAATTTAAAATTGATGAGCCATGTCTAATCTAACTCCCCCCTCCCCACTCAGTTCCTCCCCCGTTACGGAGGGTCGGCGTCTGAGCAACTCCGTGTGTCCCCTCCCCGTCACCAACACCGACCAAAGTAACATCGACAGAAGTTTGATGTCCCCTGACGTCAAAATTAGTCATTCCGACGATGCCGGTGAGTGCAATTAGTATCTTAATGGTCCCTCCACTCTCTATTTTTATTTCTCTATTCATTAGAACTAAGGTTACTGATTAGAAAACTGCAAACCATTTCAAATTTGGCTCTATAGTTTTATTATAATATGCAATTTAAGATTTTTTCCGTTCTTTCTACCACCCCTCTGAATTTCAAGCAAAGAAACAGCCCCTTGTGCGATAGGCTAACTAGATCCGATAAATTCAAAACAATAACAAAGCTGATTCCAAGATAATGGATCCATATAAAGAATCCAAATACCTAATTAAGTATTTTTTTCTAATAGTTTTCATATATCATAACATTTTTCCTATCTAGAGAACTGTTAATTTTAAAACACTGCATTTGAATAGGTATGTACTATGTATATATGAACGAACATACCTACTCAATTATGGGGCCTTTATCTTTTGTATCTCAGAATGAAAAAAAGCGGAATGTGAATATTTCTTACATAATTAATTGTGACGACCCATCTTTCCCATTTGACGACCCCCACCAAATTTAATTTAAATTATTTTTTTATATGTATTTCTGTCCATAGAATCCGGAAATCAAAACCGTTTTTTGTAGAAACTAATAGTTTTTGAGATATGAGGGTTTGAAGTTATTTATTTCCATGTATTACTGAAGGATTGAGAACTTTGAAAAAAACCGTGTTTTCATTGAAATTACTTAAACAATATAGATTTTTTACATGAGACTGTATTGTAGTTTGTTGTATCCGCTAGTTTGTTGTACTGCTCACTTCTTGATTGTTTAATGACCTGACAGGGGGGCACGGGATGCGGCACGCCCCCCGAAATACATATATCGAATATATTTCCAGTTTCCGTGATATTTTCCATTTATTACTTCAATGCTGATATATGTGTAATGGGAGGCGTGCCGGCCCCGATCCCCCTGGCAAGGACATTAAACAATCATGAAGTGTGCAGTTCAACAAACTAGCGGATACAAAAAACTATCTTTCGGCTATCTTTGACCAGAAGTGGCCAAAATGGGTGAAAACACCAGTTTTTTCAAAGTTCCCAATCCTTCAGTAATACATAGGGAATAAATAACTTCAAACCCTCATCTCTCAAAAACTATTAGTTTCTACAAAAAACGGTTTTGATTTTCGGATTCTATGGACAAAAATACATTAAAAAAATTAAATTAGATTAAAACTGGTGGGGGTCGTCAAATGGGAAAGATCCGTGAACAGAATACTTGATCGAGTTAAATTCTGCTTACGGTTATATGTTATATAACCTTAGCTGTATATATTTAAAAGCAATTCCAGATTTTATTTAGAGTAGAGTGGACCTTTAACACCTTTTATATACTTTGTTACTATTTGCTTACGAATTTACTCCTTTATTTCTCCCTAGGAATGTTCCAAAAGTTTAAGAAATCTCTCTCGCTGCGATTGGCTAAGAAACCAACCAATCGCAGCGACTCTCTGGCAGTGTCTGCTGCTAGCTCCTCTGCCATTGGTCAGCAGAACACAGACGCCAGCAGCCAATCAGAGGCTGCCACGCTACCTCGTAGGAGAGGTTACGCCGTCAAGGATGAAGATGGAAAAGCGCTTTATTTGTGAGTACTTTATAATTAGTGATCTATTTGGTAGTAAATTAACCAAGATTGCACTTAAAAAGTGAAGTAGTCTCAACAGTCGTTAAACCTTGATATAGCTTTAAGTAAAAGTTAAATATTATATATGTATACATTTCTTATTTATACTAAAGTAAAATCTTTATACTTCGTGATGTATCAGAGTCTCTATTTTATCAGTCTACTGTATTAACTTAATTGAAGACCAGTGTTACTGTAATAACAAAGTAACACCTCTTTATTGTGTTCGCTGTCCAATTTTTCATTGGTACAGTTGTCCTGGGGCCCAATCTCCTTGTCTCAATTGTCTTGGGCCCAACTGTTGGTGTTCTCTTGAATTTACGAGGGTTAATGGAGCAACATTATAAATGCTAATTTAGCTATTGATCTGATCTACGCATGGCATTGCACAAGTTACTTGGAACATACATGAATAGTTCATATTAAAATCTCTACTATAATTAAGGGGAGAGGTTATAACCAAGTAATGTTTACAGAGAATCTGTGCACATCAGCTTCAAGTTCAACAAAGTCATAAGACTATACAAATCAATGACCAAATTGTTATAATAAGAAATGCTTTCCCTCTAACTCTCTCTATAACTTCTTTTACCCTCTCTCCTTCTAAATCTCCACCTACATTTATTGCAGTACCTATCCCCTAATTCTTCATTTTTTTTTGGATTTTCAAAACTCCATGGGTGTGTCCCTTTCCAAATTCTGCCAATAGAGAACTATATACAAATATCCACTTCTCATCCCCATATATTTCCTACTCATTAAACCCAAAACAGTTAATGTCTATCATGTTACGTTAACTATCTCTCTTCAGTTTAAATACCTTAATCTGAAGAGCTACCTTAGCCCCAAACAATATTCGTGAAAAATATAGAGTTCCTATGTTTCGCTATCCAAGCTAACATGTAAATCCTTTTTATAACCAAATAACTAAAGGCCTAAAATTTTTAAATTGTAGGATATTACTGAATATATTTTCTCAAATATATAGGAGTCGCATAAGCTATCTCTGGTATAGCTTACCTCTCGTATAGCTTACCTCTCGTGTAGCTTACCTCTCGTATAGCTTACCTCTTGTATAGCTTATCTCTTGTATAGCTTACCTCTTGTATAGCTTACCTCTCGTATAGCTTACCCCTCGTATAGCTTACCCCTCGTATAGCTTACCACTCGTATAGCTTACCACTCGTATAGCTTACCTCTCGTATAGCTTACCTCTCGTATAGCTTACCTCTCGTATAGCTTACCTCTCGTATAGCTTACTCCTCGTATAGCTTACTCCTCGTATAGCTTACTCCTCGTATAGCTTACCTCTCGTATAGCTTACCTCTCGTATAGCTTACCTCTCGTATAGCTTACCTCTTGTATAGCTTACCTCTCGTATAGCTTACCACTCGTATAGCTTACCTCTCGTATAGCTTACCACTCGTATAGCTTACCTCTCGTATAGCTTACCTCTCGTATAGCTTACCTCTCGTATAGCTTATCTCTCGTATAGCTTACCACTCACCGCATCACCTTGCAAGTTATTCAATGACATCAGTTTTTTGTTTCTTTTTTCCCGTCATTTGAGCGGATGTTTCATCTTCAATTCTTCCATTGCGCAATAACTTCTTGTATATCTCCCAATTATTTTACTTTGCTGCCTTCCAATTACTTACTTTGTTACCTATCAATATAATAATAATAACACTTTGTTGCCTAACGCTATGATAATGACTGTGATATTGTAAGGTTTATTGGTAACTTTTGAATTTAATATTATAAATTTCTCGTTTTTCAGTTTTTGAGAAAATTATAGATTGATCCTAATCTAAAAAAAGTTAATTTATTCAATTTTTTAAATGTGTCCCAATTTTGTGTAGAAGTAGAACATGCTATCTTTATTGTTCTCACTCTGTGAAATCTAACAATAATCTTTATTGCCTTTTTATTTACCTTTAAATTGAAGAGTCTTCTCAATATACAAGATAAATCAATTTAAATTATTATGGTCTATTACATCTAAATGATATGCAAAAAATGAACAATTATACCTAAACATGAGACATATATCTAATTATTTCCCCATTAAATATCTAATTGTACACTCCCTTATATAATTCCATTGTCTTTTTCTTGTTTCCGCATAGCATTGCTATTTTGTTTATCAATTTGATGTCACTATAATAACTGTAGGGTAAGTTCCGAGTTATCGGACGGTTCCACATTTTCGATCATATGAGAAAAATGAATTAGGTATAATTTAACTTTTATTTCACTTGGTTCGATGAAATTCTCATTTAAAAAATTATAGATTAATATTTCTATTAATCTATTTAAATTTTTCTATATTAACTTAATTCGACAAATATAATTTACTTGTCAAAACGCTTAATCAATGCTAAATAAAATAGTAACTTTTAAGTAAATAATATTGTTAGTTATTCAAAATAAAGGATTGGTATTTTACTAGCATTGAAATCACTAAAAACAACCTTGATAATTTCTTAATTTAATTATATTGATAAAAAGTATGCATACTCACACTAGGTAATAATGCACTAGTTACTCTTCACTAGGTAATGCACTAGTTACTCTTCACTAGGTAATAATGCACTAGTTACTCTTCACTAGGTAATAATGCACTAGTTACTCTTCACTAGGTAATAATGCACTAGTTATTCTTTACTATGCAATGCACTAGTTACTCTTCACTAGATAATGCACTAGTTACTCCTCACTAGGTAATGCACTAGTTACTCTTCACTAGGTAATGCACTAGTTACTCTTCACTAGGTAATGCACTAGTTACTCTTCACTAGATAATGCACTAGTTACTCTTCACTAGATAATGCACTAGTTACTCTCCACTAGGTAATGCACTAGTTACTCTTCACTAGGTAATGCACTAGTTACTCTTCACTAGGTAATGCACTAGTTACTCTTCACTAGGTAATGCACTAGTTACTTTTCACTAGGTAATGCACTAGTTACTCTTCACTAGGTAATAATGCACTAGTTACTCTTCACTAGATAATGCACTAGTTACTCTCCACTAGGTAATGCACTAGTTACTCTTCACTAGGTAATGCACTAGTTACTCTTCACTAGGTAATGCACTAGTTACTCTTCACTAGGTAATGCACTAGTTACTCTTCACTAGGTAATAATGCACTAGTTACTCTTCACTAGGTAATAATGCACTAGTTACTCTTCACTAGGTAATGCACTAGTTACTCTTCACTAGGTAATGCACTAGTTACTCTTCACTAGGTAATGCACTAGTTACTCTTCACTAGGTAATGCACTAGTTACTCTTCACTAGGTAATAATGCACTAGTTACTCTTCACTAGGTAATGCACTAGTTACTCTTCACTAGGTAATGCACTAGTTACTCTTCACTAGGTAATAATGCACTAGTTACTCTTCACTAGGTAATAATGCACTAGTTACTCTTCACTAGGTAATAATGCACTAGTTACTCTTCACTAGGTAATGCACTAGTTACTCTTCACTAGGTAATAATGCACTAGTTACTCTTCACTAGGTAATATACTAGTTACTCTTCACTAGGTAATGCAATAGTTACTCTTCACTAGGTAATAATGCACTAGTTACTCTTCACTAGGTAATAATGCACTAGTTACTCTTCACTAGGTAATGCACTAGTTACTCTTCACTAGGTAATGCACTAGTTACTCTTCACTAGGTAATGCACTAGTTACTCTTCACTAGGTAATGTACTAGTTACTCTTCACTAGGTAATGCACTAGTTACTCTTCACTAGGTAATGTACTAGTTACTCTTCACTAGGTAATGCACTAGTTACTCTTCACTAGGTAATAATGCACTAGTTACTCTTCACTAGGTAATAATGCACTAGTTACCCTTCACTAGGTAATGCACTAGTTACTCTTCACTAGGTAATAATGCACTAGTTACTCTTCACTAGGTAATAATGCACTAGTTACTCTTCACTAGGTAATAATGCACTAGTTACCCTTCACTAGGTAATGTACTAGTTACTCTTCACTAGGTAATGCACTAGTTACTCTTCACTAGGTAATAATGCACTAGTTACTCTTCACTAGGTAATAATGCACTAGTTACTCTTCACTAGGTAATAATGCACTAGTTACCCTTCACTAGGTAATGTACTAGTTACTCTTCACTAGGTAATGTACTAGTTACTCTTCACTAGGTAATAATGCACTAGTTACTCTTCACTAGGTAATGTACTAGTTATGCCCATTAAAGGGTCAACTTCGACTTTTTGTTCACAGTTTCATTTTTATTTTCTAGCTTCATTTATTTTATATTTTACACTCATTAATTTGGGTGTGAACCTTAAACTGCCTTGAACTGCAGAGAGTTAAACCTTAAACTGCCGTGAACTGCTCCGAACTGTGTAGAGTTTAACATTATACTGCCGTGAACTGTCTTTAACTGCCGTGAACTGCTCCGAACTGCTGAGAGTTTAACCTTAAACTGCCGTAAACTGCTCCGAACTGTGTAGAGTTTAACATTATACTGCCGTGAACTGTCTTTAACTGCCGTGAGTTGCCTTAAACTGCCATGAACTGCCATAAACTGCCATGAACTGTCTTTAACTGCCGTGAGTTGCCTTAAACTGCCATGAACTGCCATAAACTGCCATGAACTGCCATGAACAGCCGTGAACTGTCTTTAACTGCCGTGAGCTGCCCTTCTCTGCCGTGAACTGAATTAAAACTGCCGTGAACTACCATGAACTGCCTAAAACTCCCGTGAAAAGTTTATTAAACTGCCGTGAACTGCTTTGAACTGCCGTGAACTGCCTTAAACTCCCGTGAAAAGTGCATTTAACTGCCGTGACTTGCTGAGAGTTTCACCCTACCTCAGGAGATGAAGGTAAAGCGGTAAATATTGTACATCTGTTTGAGGGTTAAATAATATTATCCATAAAATCAATTGAACTCTTATATACGCTCTGTTTTACACTAATTAAATAGTTTTAATTTTCTCTACTCTATATATTTTTATGCTCTATTGTTCTTTACATTTTAATCCTTTGTTCTATAATATTAATTTGGCTAATATCTCTTAGAGTGCCCTTTATTTTGACCTTAACTTACCTTACCTAACTAAGGGCAATGACCTTAGCTAAGAGAAATCTTTAAGTCTACTGTGTCACCATGAACTGTTGTAATTTGTCACATAGCATCTGTGGTGTAGTTTGACTTATTAAATATTAAATTGATATTGCCATATATTAATGCATTAAGTTTCGAGTTATTGTATAAGAAAAAGATATTATTTGACATAAGTTAAAATGTCAAATAATATCCATTTCTCTCGTGTATATATGATCGAATATTCGAAACCGTTCGATAACTCGGATTTTAGCCTCTACTGTTTCGGCAACACCCCCCCCCCCCCCTCCCTCTCTTATTTCCGGCGTTTAGTAATCGTTTCTCGATTGTTCCTCTTTTCATTCCAACGCTTCTGAGTTCATCCCACATGAAAAGTTATAGTGGGACCATCGAAGATAAAGAGAAGTTATGGTGGGGCCATAGAAGATAAAGAGGGGAAGTTATGGTGGGACCATAGAAGATAAAGAGGGGAAGCTATGGTGTGGCCATAGAAGATAAGGAGGGGAAGTTATGGTGGGGCCATAGAAGATAAAGAGGGGAAGTTATGGTGGGACCATAGAAGATAAATAGGGGAAGTTATGGTGGGGCCATAGAAGATAAAGAGGGGAAGTTATGGTGGGGCCATAGAAGATAAAGAGGGGAAGTTATGGTGGGGCCATAAAAGATAAAGAGGGGAAGTTATGGTGGGGCCATAAAAGATAAAGAGGGGAAGTTATGGTGGGGCCATAGAAGATAAAGAGGGGAAGTAATGGTGGGACCATAGAAGATAAAGAGGGGAAGTTATGGTGTGGCCATAGAAGATAAGAAGGGGAAGTTATGGTGGGGCCATAGAAGATAAAGAGGGGAAGTTATGGTGGGGCCATAGAAGATAAAGAGGGGAAGTTATGGTGGGGCCATAGAAGATAAAGAGGGGAAGTTATGGTGGGGCCATAAAAGATAAAGAGGGGAAGTTATGGTGTGGCCATAGAAGATAAGAAGGGGAAGTTATGGTGTGGCCATAGAAGATAAGAAGGGGAAGTTATGGTGGGGCCATAGAAGATAAAGAGGGGAAGTTATGGTGTGGCCATAGAAGATAAGAAGGGGAAGTTATGGTGGGGCCATAGAAGATAAAGAGGGGAAGTTATGGTGGGGCCATAGAAGATAAAGAGGGGAAGTTATGGTGGGGCCATAGAAGATAAAGAGGGGAAGTTATGGTGGGGCCATAGAAGATAAAGAGGGGAAGTTATGGTGGGGCCATAGAAGATAAAGAGGGGAAGTTATGGTGGGGCCATAGAAGATTAACAGTGGGCCTCAACTCAATTATACCATTCTTTCATAAACTGGTCATTCTGACCCACAATCTAATAAAGCAAGACAGTTTGACTCAAATTATGACTTATTATATAAACTTCAGCGGTATTACTATTTATTTTTTAATTACTTTTTCATTATGTATTATATACTTTTCGAATATATGACCCGTATCTTGGATCATTCTGACCATCTTTTCCCCATCTGCACTAATTACTTCAGAGTGCTGTCAAGTATGCTAATTACAGTGGCATCACCTTGGCTCTATAATGGCACCTGATTGTGTTATAATAGCCAATGCATTGTCACTATAGACTATAGTCACTATACTATTGTTATAACAATATATTGTGTTGGTTTCTATATCCCATTTCAATAGAACTACTTGAATAGATTTTAACTGTTATTTATTATTTCCATACATTTTCAATGGCATATAATAAATTTTCCCAGATTATTGAATAATAAAAGACAAACATTTAATTATTTATTTTAAAGTAAAAGTCAATTCTCAAACGTATTGTTTATTGTTTTTAAAAAATACTAACAGTTTTTTTATGGAAACAATGTAATGTAAGAACATGTGTACATTTGTTTGTTTGTGTGCAGTGAAGTTATAAGAAATTATACACCAGTGAATGAAATGAATGCAGTGAACAGCATTCATCTCATTCATTTTATTCATCACTCATTCACTTTTTTCATCACTCATTCATTTTATTCATCACTCATTTACTTTATTCATCACTCATTCATTTTATTCATCACTCATTCATTTTATTCTTCTCATTCTTTTTATTCATCACCCATTCACTTTATTCATCACTCATTCACTTCATTCATCACTCATTCACTTCATTCATCACTCATTCACTTCATTCATCACTCATTCACTTCATTCATCACTCATTCACTTCATTCATCACTCATTCACTTCATTCATCACTCATTCACTTTATTCATCACTCATTCATTTTATTCATCACTCATTCACTTTATTCATCACTCATTCACTTTATTCATCACTCATTCACTTTATTCATCACTCATTCACTTTATTCATTCATTTCTTTTTACTTTAACAGTATTTATTAACATTATTTATTTCTTATCTCTAATTTAACTACTGCCATTGAATAGAGGTATCGATACCTTATTTACATACACCCTATGCCTACATTGCATATCCTGTAACGTAGGCCTACAGTGACTAAGTAGGCACTGACCAGCATACTAAGTCATAGGCTGAAATATTACATAATTAATTGCTTGGGTACCGCTATTTAATTTTGTATTTAAATTATTTATTTTTAAATATTTTTTTTTATTCCTCCTGTATTTAATGGAAAATATATTTTCTTTGAATAATTGAAATTTAACAGAGGTATCGATACCTTATTGTAATTTATAGGTGTAGAAAATTAATATTTTGATATTTTGTTAATGTTTATATAATATTCATTATATTTAAATGCAATGCTAATATACTACAGTTAGTATTATACATTATAAGGCTTAATTAATTTATTACCTATTAAATTATTAATTAACTTTATGGTAATATCTGAGTTATCGAACGGTATCACATTTACGATCTTATAATAAAAGAATTATATGATAATTATTATTTACCTTATTATTTTTATTATTATATTTTTTTATGCTCGTAAATATGAAATTGACCGATAACTAAAAATTTACCCTAGGCGTACAACATGTGAGAAAATATTTATCCATATTTATAAGTAGACTGTGTTGCTTTGATTACGTCACGATAGTCTTATGTTGTTCTAGTGACGTCACAGCTGTTAGAGGTGTGCCTATTGTCACCACATTGTCTGCAGTATCTCTTTAACTCTCACGTTGGTGGGTTTGAGGTGTCTGTGTCTTACTAAAGTGATGAAATAACAATAGTTCTTTTTAATGTTGTGTATAGACTGTTATTATTGTTTTATTTAGTGAAGAATAAAGTTTTTTTTGCCTTTTATGAATGAAATAGAAAATCATTGATATTTAAATAAAAACCTTTTATTTTTTATTCCTGTGTTCAATTTGTTTGTTAACTTTTAAATGATATTTTAAAATCTTTAATCCATTCACTGTAGGGCAAGTTTCAAGTTATCGATCGGTTCCACATTTTCGATCATAGAAGAAGAAATATACCTAATTGAATATTGTAACTCGTTATTTTAATTGGTATCCGTGATACCTGCAGGTATCATGGATACCAATTAAAATAACGAATTAAATATGCAGTTTTTTTATATGATCGAAAATGTGGAACCGTTCAATAACTCGGTACTTACCCTGAAATCTTTTAAATAATAGACAATTTAATAAAGTATAAAATATATTAATTTAACAAATAATAATATGACCAAAATGTGTTATTGTGATTTATTACTTTGGGTTTATTTAAATAAATTAATAATATTATATTTCTAATATATACCTATAGTGTAAGTTACGAATTATCGGTCAGTACTACATCTTCGGACATAAAAGAAAAAACAATATAAAATTTTTTATTATTACACAGTGCTATCTAATAATAACAATTTTTATATTGTTTTTTCTTGTATGACCGAAGATGTAGTACTGACCGATAATTAAGAACTTAGCCTATTACATAATGAGTTTATCCTTTAGTGTAGCATATACTTTATATCATCTTTAACATGCTTATTTATCACAACTCTGGAACTCCTCTATAGTGAATCATCCTGTATAGTAGAAGTTAGAACCCTCTATAGTGAACTTACCTCTGTAGTGAACATATTTAGTTCAGTCTGCCATAAATATTCGTCAGTTTTCTATGCATATATAGTAAATTAGTTATATTTGATTATAGAGGAGTTCTTCCTGTGCAACTCCTCTATAGTGAAGTCATGTGTAGTGAACCATCCTGATTTTTAATAGTTCTGAGAAATGAAATACCCTGTATAATGAATTTATTTAAAAAAGAAAGAAAATATTTTGTATAGTCTTCCATGAAAAATTCAGTTTTCTATTCATCTCTCATACCCTGTACAGTGAACTAAACCCTCTATAGTGAACTAGTTGAAGTTCACTATAGAGGAGTTTTCTGTATTATGTATTTTACTGTAAAGATTTTATTAATGTGGATTGAAAGTTATTTCAATTACTAATTTTAAATCGAATATATTTTTAAAAGTATTATTCCAGTACTCCCATCACCATTTCAATTTTTAAAAATAACCGGGTTCATGAATAATAATATTTAATGTTTTATTTTACAGTTTTTACAACGAATATTGGTGTGACATCAATTACACTAAGGCCTCCCTCAGACGAGCGGTTATTCTAACGCAGCGGGAAATTACCGCATGCGCATAGCCAGAGCACATGAGCGACTTTTTTTTTTCATACCCTATACAAGAATTTTAATTATAAATACATAGGCAACTAACCCTATCCCGTGAAAATCGTAGAGACTGGAAACTTCATAAATTGCCAGTAAATTTAACTTTAGATATACCTACATAGAACTATCATTATTGGTGTCTTGAGCTTGAACATTATATGTACTTTAAAAAAGTAATTGAAATTGGACTTGGTATCGTTTACAATAATTTAAATGTAAATGTTATTGGTACGGGTGTCGGTTACCAATTGTATCGGTGCATCTCTACTAATTACTTATGATGACGATTAAAAGATGCGGCAAAAAACCGTCCGTTTGCGCACACGCACGTAGAATAGATAGAATTGACTGGTTATGCGATCGTCAACGTGCGGCAAAAAGTCGCATTACCTATCGTTCAAATTCATACGATCATGCAGTTAATGCCATTTTAGTATCATGCGATAATTACCGCACGGCAAAAACCGCTTGTGTTCAGGGGGTGCCTAATGTTGGTCAAAAATCTAATCCTTAGAAGAGTTAATAAATTAGAATAAATCTCTTTCCAGTATCACAGGTATAGAGAGAGTACAGTCTTAACAGAGAGGTAATTAACACTCTTAACGGTACAGGTGACACGTTATATCTAGTGATGACTTTAATAAATACCTATGTAGTAATTAGATGTAATATCCTCATTGAGAGACGATCTGGGGAGAGTCCTTCTTCCTTGAGAGTCACTTGACTAGCTATTGGTGAGTCACTTGACTAGCTATTGTTGAGTCACTTGACTAGCTATTGGTGAGTCACTTGACTAGCTATTGGTGAGTCGCTTGACTAGCTATTGGTGAGTCGCTTGACTAGCTATTGGTGAGTCACTTGACTAGCTATTGGTGAGTCGCTTGACTAGCTATTGGTGAGTCACTTGACTAGCTATTGGTGAGTCACTTGACTAGCTATTGGTGAGTCACTTGACTAGCTATTGTTGAGTCACTTGACTAGCTATTGGTGAGTCACTTGACTAGCTATTGGTGAGTCGCTTGACTAGCTATTGGTGAGTCGCTTGACTAGCTATTGGTGAGTCGCTTGACTAGCTATTGGTGAGTCACTTGACTAGATATTGGTGAGTCACTTGACTAGCTATTGGTGAGTCGCTTGACTAGCTATTGGTGAGTCGCTTGACTAGCTATTGGTGAGTCACTTGACTAGCTATTGGTGAGTCACTTGACTAGCTATTGGTGAGCCACTTGACTAGCTATTGGTGAGTCGCTTGACTAGCTATTGGTGAGTCGCTTGACTAGCTATTGGTGAGTCACTTGACTAGCTATTGGTGAGTCACTTGACTAGCTATTGGTGAGCCACTTGACTAGCTATTGGTGAGTCACTTGACTAGCTATTGGTGAGTCGCTTGACTAGCTATTGGTGAGTCGCTTGACTAGCTATTGGTGAGTCACTTGACTAGCTATTGGTGAGTCACTTGACTAGCTATTGGTGAGTCACTTGACTAGCTATTGTTGAGTCACTTGACTAGCTATTGGTGAGTCACTTGACTAGATATTGGTGAGTCGCTTGACTAGCTATTGGTGAGTCGCTTGACTAGCTATTGGTGAGTCACTTGACTAGCTATTGGTGAGTCACTTGACTAGATATTGGTGAGTCACTTGACTAGCTATTGGTGAGTCGCTTGACTAGCTATTGGTGAGTCGCTTGACTAGCTATTGGTGAGTCACTTGACTAGCTATTGGTGAGTCACTTGACTAGCTATTGGTGAGTCACTTGACTAGCTATTGGTGAGTCGCTTGACTAGCTATTGGTGAGTTGCTTGACTAGCTATTGGTGAGTCGCTTGACTAGCTATTGGTGAGTCGCTTGACTAGCTATTGGTGAGTCACTTGACTAGCTATTGGTGAGTCACTTGACTAGCTATTGGTGAGTCACTTGACTAGCTATTGGTGAGTCACTTGACTAGCTATTGGTGAGTCGCTTGACTAGCTATTGGTGAGTCGCTTGACTAGCTATTGGTGAGTCGCTTGACTAGCTATTGGTGAGTCGCTTGACTAGCTATTGGTGAGTCACTTGACTAGCTATTGGTGAGTCACTTGACTAGCTATTGGTGAGTCACTTGACTAGCTATTGGTGAGTCACTTGACTAGCTATTGGTGAGTCGCCTTTATCATTTTTTAACTCTTCTTTAAATTTTCTCTTCAACTACGAGGTCTTAGATTTTATGTTAGGTAGACTCGTAGGCTTCATTTACTATCACCTCTTCATTTTCCTCTTAGATTTTGTGTTAGGTAGACTCGTAGGCTTCATTTACTATCACCTCTTCATTTTCCTCTTAGATTTTGTGTTAGGTAGACTCGTAGGCTTCATTTACTATCACCTCTTCATTTTCCTCTTAGATTTTTGTGTTAGGTAGACTCGTAGGCTTAATTTACTATCATCTCTTCATTTTCCTCTTAGGTTTTGTGTTAGGTAGACTCGTAGGCTTCATTTACTATCACCTCTTCATTTTCCTCTTAGATTTTGTGTTAGGTAGACTCGTAGGCTTCATTTACTATCACCTCTTCATTTTCCTCTTAGATTTTGTGTTAGGTAGACTCGTAGGCTTCATTTACTATCACCTCTTCATTTTCCTCTTAGATTTTGTGTTAGATAGACTCGTAGGCTTCATTTACTATCACCTCTTCATTTTCCTCTTAGATTTTTGTGTTAGGTAGACTCGTAGGCTTAATTTACTATCATCTCTTCATTTTCCTCTTAGGTTTTGTGTTAGGTAGACTCGTAGGCTTCATTTACTATCACCTCTTCATTTTCCTCTTAGATTTTGTGTTAGGTAGGCTCGTAGGCTTCATTTACTATCACCTCTTCATTTTCCTCTTCCATCCGTGAGTGCAGCCACCGGTACTTTCTGCATTCACTGCATTCACTGAGTAGCTTTTCTGCATCCATGAGCATTGTCACCAACGGTGGTAGATGACTTTTTTCATGGAACCACTTTCCTATCTGACTGCTTTTTCTAATAACTTGTATTTAATTTCCTTTTAACGTTAATGATATAACCAAAGATATGGCTGATGTAGACGTTAAACCCCTACTGAAATAATATGAATCCTCTAATTGTCCATTAATATATTTAGTAATTATTACTAAAAGCAAATGGTAATATACAGGGTGACCCACAAAATAGTGTGCCCAAGTTTGAATTAATATTAATATCGTAATGGATCCGTGAAGAAAATTATGTTTTAAATTCACTTCAATTCATTTTTAACTACTTTTAAATACGATATTTATATTAATAATTCTTAGTTGAGTACACTTTTTCGGGGTTCACCCTGTATAAGAGTTACCCCTTCAAGTTTCAAAGTTTCTCTCTGTTTCCGTTATATCATTTTAATGTGATTTAATAGATTTAAATGACTTATTTCCGGGTATGAAACGCAACTCTCACATTTTCAAATAACAATATACATATAATATATATAAGATAGGGTATTAACATGCATGTATGTGGGGTAAGTTACGAATTATCGGTCAGTACTACATCTTCAGTTATATAAGAAAAAACGAAATGAAAATTGTTATTATTATACAATGCTATCTAATAATTTTTATATTGTTTTTTCTTATATGACCGAAGATGTAGAACTGACCGATAATTCATAACTTACCCTATTAATGATACATATAAAAGTTTTTAGTTTATTTATTGTTATTTAACTTAAGGTGAACACACATAAATACAATTTGTGGGTATTCTTTTTTTTTGCTGACAATGTAATAGAATTGGTGATTAAGTTAATTAGTTCGTTATTGATTTAAACGGTTCTAGAAAATCTCGATATCAGTTTATAATGGTGTCATTAATGAACAATAACAGAAAAAGTTGCAATTATGAGTACTGAAATGTGTATAGTTTATTTATATAAAGCGGATAACATTATTAACTATTGTGAAATGATACGTAACATTAGTAATTTTGACATGTTTTGACATTCATTCAACATGAGATTTGAGCGGAAAATTCGGCGGTCGGTATAGGTAAAACTTATGAATTAGATGTATCCCCCCCCGACCCCCGAACCCCCCTGTCATGTCCCTAAACAATCATGATGTGTGCAGTACAACAAACTAGAGGATGCATCAAACTACATAGCGCTCATTTATGTTGATAGGACATCTATATTTCTGAAACCGAAATTACCAGCCACCGATCTATACACGTTAGTACCGTATATGTACTTCTATTTTCTATTAATCCAACATGTTCAACTATTTCAAATGTCTTTTGTCGTTCTTTGGTATTATAAGCGACACTGAAATCATTTTTTTTTTCACTTCCTGTTTGGTGGTTTGGAAATCTCTGTTATTTATTTCCAAATTATTTCACATTTTAATGACGCACGCAATTGAGAAATAGAACTGATGATTACATAGAAAGAACATAGAACTATATTGTGATAATTGCAGTGACCATATTGATAAGTGTATCGGTGATATCGTTTATATCGGTGATATTGTCTAGGGTTTATATTCAGTACCATTAAGTTTCTATGTTTTCACTATGATAATCTTTGGGGTAATTATTGGAAAGTTTTAATCTTTCTGTACCTAAAACCTGTCTAAAGTTCCCCTAAATTATCGAGGTGTACTTTAAAAAAATATTTCAAATCGTATGGCTTGTATCTTGATATTTTTGTTCTTTTTCTTTGAATTTATATTAAAAATATCTTTTAAATAGCGTAAAAATAGTCAGGTAGGCTAATTAAAATTGATATCTTCTAATTGAAAAAAAATGGAATATAGAATTTTGTTATTTCCAAACATTTTTAGACAATTACCTTTTTTACCAACTCCATGTTTATTTACCTTGGACGCCTTCACCGTTAACCTTACGGTTGCTATCTAAATTACGGTAGAGTCACCTGTCTCACCTGTACTCCATATCTCACCTGTAGTAATTAGTGGGGTTAGCACTTTCTCACGTTACCTATTGTCTACTCACCTGTAGACCCTTATAATCTATCGAATGATGGCCAATTTCTGGGACTGTGTGTGTTGTGACTTAGGTCGTAAAGAATGGAGTTTTTACTTGCTTGGTTGCTATAGCATTTGGTCGCATTAAGCGTCATTGTGAAGTATAATCTCTGATTTACGTTACAAATTTTTAATTGTCATTCGTTTTTACGGTTTCATTAAGTTATCAATGATTAACGTTTATTTATCTCAGTTTTCTATTTACTTTCCACAGTTTTCCGTTCATTTTCCTAGTTTTCCGTTCATTTTCCTAGTTTTCCGTTCATTTTCCTAGTTTTCCGTTTACTTTCCACAGTTTTCCGTTCATTTTCCTAGTTTTCCGTTCATTTTCCTAGTTTTCCGTTCATTTTCCTAGTTTTCCGTTTACTTTCCACAGTTTTCCGTTCATTTTCCTAGTTTTCCGTTTATTTCCCCAGTTTTCTCTTTATTTCATTTATATTTTCCTACTTTTGCGTATATTTCCACAGTTTTCCATTTTTATTTTCCCAGTTTTCCGTTTATCTTTCCTAGTTTTCCGTTTCTATTTTCCCAGTTTTCTGTTAATTTTTCCCCACTTTTCCGTCTATTTCCACAGTTTTCCGTTGAATTCAGTTAGTCCGTTTTTTTTATCCGTTTACAGAGGTTTTCCGTTACCGTAACTCCTCGTTAACGTCGTATAGTTGCAAGTGTTTCCGTCAGAGGTCACCGTAAAGTTCACACAGAAATAACCGACAAATGGTCACAATTATCATTATCTTAAAACGACACACGAAAAGCTGAAACTTAAAATAAGTTCACTAGGGTAAGTTACGAATTATCGGTCGGTTTCACATCTTCGGTCATATAAGAAAAAACCCTAGAATAATTATTATTTAATTTTAATTGGTATCCATTATACCTGCAGGTATCATGGATACCAATTAAAATTAAATAATTAGTTTTATACAGTTTTTTCTTATATGATCGAAGATGTGAAACCGACTGATAATTCGTAACTTACCCTAGTTTTCGTTTATAATTTTGATTAGGGTAAGTTCCTAGTTTTCGATTTGTTCTGCATTTTCGATCATTCAACAAAACATATTTTTTATCTAACTTGTAATTACGAATTAAAATAACAGATATTTTTTCTTATATGATCGGAAATGATGAACTGTTCCATAACTTGGAACTTACCCTACATATATTATCGTATTACCTTCGCAAAATTGCGGAAGCTAATGTTTTGATCGGCGACAGAAGTATTTCTTTATTTTTGTAGATCTATATTTTTATATTGTTTGTCATCCTTTGCGTCATTTTGTGTGTTTTGTAATCGTCAGGGTTTGTGTCCACATTGACCAGTGAATTATTTTTAGAGGTGTGGCTGTGACAGTTGTGACACAATCGACACTAAAGAGAAATTATTTTACTACATTTCAAAGAACTTTTGCAAATTACGAACCAATTTTGAGTTTATATGCGATTCTTATGCATTTAACTTTTAACTATTTAATGTATCAAAAAAAATGTCCGTGGTCATATATGGCCACAGTAAAGGGGTCTTTACACGAGCACTGGTCAGTGCCACTATTCACCACACTTTTTTCACCACACTGCTCACCAAGTAGCTCAGCGCCTTTACACGAACAGAATGTGCTTTGGTGGGCACTGACACTTTAGTATCGTGGTTAGCATCTAATATGCTATTAAACACTAACGCTGTTAGTGTTTTATCTTTATAATCTTTAGATTTTATTTTCCATAGGCATGGGTGCTCTTGAACTAGGCCAATGAAAGGGGTTGTTGATTGTCTCGCAATCGCTACTGACAGACAGTGGCACTTTGTGGTGAGCGTTCGCTCTCAGAGCGATAGCTTGGTCACCACCAAGTTTTGCCAAAAAGGGTGGGGCAAGTAGCAAAGTGGGCGTGGCATAGAGCAGTGTCACCACAAAGTGGCACTGAGCACTTACCGTGTAAAGGCCCCTTAAGACTTGATTAAATTTTGTGATGTTGGCTACGACTTGAGGTAGGGTAAGTTACGAATTATCGGTCAGTACTACATCTTCGGTCATGTAAGAAAAAACAATATAAAAATTGTTATTATTTCACAGTGCTATCTAATAACAATTTTTATAATGTTTTTTCTTATATGACCGAAGATGTAGTACTGACCAATAATTCGTAACTTACTCTAGTATATATTTAAGTGACTGTACACAGTCACCATAGTGACTGTACACAGTCACCAGACTGTACACAGTATTTTCTAAGGTTTCTTTAAGTAAGCCACAAACAATTCTAACGCTTTGTATCTTATGGCTACTAACACTATATTAATTACTCAAATTATGTTAGGATTTATTAAATAATATGTTTTTAATTGATTTACAGATGCAAAATATGAATATTTTTTATTCTAGTTATATGGTGTTTATTTCGTGAAAACTCATTATAAACTTTATACAGAAATGATATCAATAACCTTATAATGATGAAATATTGAAGTGTAAATTTTGTTGGAATGAGATGTGGTTAGATTGATTTTCCTCATTTATTTTAGTCACCCAGTGAATAAGTTTTCTTTACGGCAATGTAGTTTTCTATGCAAGTCCCGCTTTAATGGCTAACTCGTCTAAAAACAATAAATTTGGTGATATTTCTCAAGACTTTGCCCTGGCTGCTATTGTTCTTCTTCTTTATATTGTTATTCTATTTTATATTCTATATAACTCTTCGTTGCTGCCTTCAATTGATTTTCATCAGTAAGTTTATGTATATTAATAATTTTAATCAACATTTAATTTAATCCATATCGTTCACTGGTGAACATTTTCTTTAGTTATTTGAGTAAACATTTTAAATTTCAGTTAGGTTAATTTTTCTACTTTCTTTTCAGATTCGGTCAGCCCGTTTTCCGGTCAAGCAAGGAGCGTCGGCGGCACAGAGTCCGGGATGGCCGGGCCTCTAAGTGCAGTTCCGGGGACTCGGGTGATTCCGGTATTGAGGTTAGTTAATTTTAATTTAAATTATCTGTTACAATTCAGCATTGTTTTAAATTAATTTCTCCAATGCTTTAATTAACTATTTGATTTATTTAATAATAAATAAACTAATAAATAAACATAAATACTAATTCTTTAATGTCTTTTCAGATAGCGGGAAGTAGCAGTGGCCTCAATTCTGAAGTAACGGCTGAGTCTAACTCAATATTCCATGTGAGTATTTATTGCCCTTATGAGAAGTGTGTGTGTGTGTGTCACTTATTGGACTTATGAGAAGTGTGTGTGTCACTTATTGGACTTATGAGAAGTGTGTGTGTGTGTGTCACTTATTGGACTTATGAGAAGTGTGTGTGTCACTTATTGGACTTATGAGAAGTGTGTGTGTCACTTATTGGACTTATGAGAAGTGTGTGTGTGTGTGTCACTTATTTGACTAATGAGCACTGTGTGCATATGTGTCACTTATTGGATTTATGAGCACTGTGCGCATGTGTCACTTATTGGACTTATGAGCACTGTGTGCGTGTGCCATTTATTGGACTTATGAGCACTGTGTGCGTGTCACTTATTTGACTTATGAGCACTATGTGCGTGTGTCACTTATTGGATTTATGAGCACTGTGTGCATGTGTCACTTATTTGACTTATGAGCACTGTGTGCGTGTGTCATTTATTGGACTTATGAACACTGTGTGCGTGTCCCTTATTTGACTTATGAGCACTGTGTGCGTGTGTCGTTTATTGGACTTATGAGCACTGTGTGCGTGTGTCACTTATTGGATTTATGAGCACTGTGTGCATGTGTCACTTATTTGACTTATGAGCACTGTGTGCGTGTGTCGTTTATTGGACTTATGAGCACTGTGTGCATGTGTCACTTATTGGACTTATGAGCACTGTGTGCATGTGTCACTTATTGGACTTACGAGCACTGTGTGCGTGTGTGTCTCTTTTTGGACTTATGAGCACTGTATGTGTGTCACTTATTGGACTTATGAGCAGTGTCTGTGGCACTGTTTATTGAATTTATTATCTTCATTAATAGCTACCTAGGTATCTACATACTAATTATATCTATAGACATGTGTTGGCTGAAGTGTACCTATCTATTTATCCCCATTTCCCTGTATTTATAAGGTCTTTACATGCCTTTTTTACATATTCTGTATCTATGCCTATATTGCAAGCAAATCAGACATTTTAATACCTAGGTATTTATACACAGCTCTAAAATGACAAACCCTATTATGTTTAATGGTAAGAAAATCAATTGTGTAGACACAGTGAGTCAAGGTCGATTTTCCTCTCTTCTGAAGATGAATTTATTCAACTGCTATTTACGTATCACTCACCATCACTCTTCTAGGACTATTAAGCTAACCAATCGTCAGGTTACATTCTGCAGATAGCATACTCTGTGACTCGACAAAGCGCAACTGTCTTTCTTATCGTCACAACTTAATTGATAATGCAATCTGAATATTAATCAAAAGTTACTTCGTATGGTAGACGTGGAATATAAATATACCCAAAGTGTTTTAATTTGTGTCTGTAATTTGAATTATTCCTATAAAATAAAGAACATAAAATGTTTGAGTGTCAAATTATAGTCGTCCAGGAAACGCATGCCCACCATGACGGTTATATTCCGTGTGGTTTTTCATTAATTTTGCGCCCACCAAAACAAAGTCAGTTGACGATTGGTTTTGGTGGGGTGAGGTGTTGCGTGTGTGTCGCTTCGTGCAAGTGAATGACTCTGAACGTTTTTATGGTGCCACATTGATATCTTTCCATTGTTTCTAAATTCAATTACACTCTCTTTAATATTTTAAATAAGAGATTGTTATTTGTGTGCAGATGTTGTAGTTTATATTAGTTAATTTGTTCTTTGGATTCGTTTTTCCAATCGTAGCCTCTACCTAGGTAGCCAGACAGCAGACGGATTTAAACTAAACCATCCCTTATTTGTGTACCTATTGCTTGGCCTAATAATTCCTATTATTATGATAACCATTTACAAATTATTCTTATTCGTTAGTAGCGATATTCCTAGCCTAAATATGCTCTAATTTAATAAACGGTTCATGTCACCATCTTTAACAATTTTGAGTTAGAACGGTTTAACCTGATGGCTAAGTTGCAAACTAACGGAAATTCCTTATGTAAGCAGTTAGCATAGTTTGTAATCAGTTCATCAATAGGTACCTACATGCCAATGTCCCTTCTAATTATTTTATCTAAAGTGAAGAGTGTATGCCATGTTAATTGGTTTAAAATTAAATAGAGGCAGAGCAAATATCTGCTGTGCCAAGTTTTTCTTGGAATTATTCCACCAAAACTTCCAAGTCTATTTTGCTTTTAAAATGATTTCATATCAAAATTAATGTGACAAAATAGGATTAATAAAATAATTGATTGCCAATAGATTATAGATATAATCAAACATAGGATAATGAATCTACTTGGGTAGGCTCTGAGTTATCAGATGGTTCCACATTTTCGAACTATATTTATATAGGTACCTAATCATTAAAAAAGTTAATGAAAAATTATTTCACAATCTTTATTATATCATTTATATGATCTAAAATGTGTATCTGCCCAATAACTTGTAACTTGCCCAATTGCAAATGCAAAGGATGAAAGGTTTGAATCATTGACATTGATAAAACATGATATAAATTAATCAATTTCAATCAATTAAGTTGTAAACTTGTTTAGCTATGGATGATAATCATGATATTTAAATTAAAAGTTTAAAACTGTCCTTTATAGACTTTTAGTTTAATAGTATCATTAAAAAATTGTCAAATTAGAAAGGTATACACTAGACAGTACTAGACCGTAGAACCATAGCAAAGAAATTAAATCAGTCTTTCAAATTTTCAATTTTTCTCCAAGCACAACTGCACAAGTAGAGCTAAGGGCAAATTACAAATTATCGGTCAGTTCCTCATCTTCGGTCATATAAAAAAAATGATATACTAATTATAATTTTATTCTATTTTTATTTGTAATTGGTATCCCTCATGGATAAATGGGATACCAATAAAATAAAAATAATGATATCAATTTTATGTAGCTAGCTATAGCCTATAGCTATGACTGAAGATCAGAAGATCTTATACCTTTTTTAAAGTTCAACTTCTGAGAACAAGTTTTCATTAAAGCTGAATAAAAATTACATCGATAGATCTTTTTGTAGGATCAGCTGCTCTTTATCATCACAAAATCTTATGCAAAATTACTTTAGGAAGAAATTAAAGGAGCCAATCTGAAAGCGGTTCAAATGTGCATGCCAAGAACAACAATAAGTGGCATGTACAGAGCTTGACAGTATTGACTAAAAAAACAAGAGACCAAAAGAATATTCTCACAGAAAAGAATTCTCAATTTGGTAGCTTCATGCTCTAGAATTAGTTAATTAACTTAATATCGTCTTGAAATCGACCAAATAAGGTAAAACTGCCTTTGAGCAATAACTGTGTCCGCAATTGGAGTGTTGCTTGCCTCACTGTGAAACCGGGCTGTTGCATCTAGTCCAGTACTCTTAAGAATGGAAATATTCTTCTATTTCATCATGTCTAAATTAGGCTAGGTAGGTAGCTGCCTAACAGAATCTAATAAAAGTTACAAGATATCATGCTGTTACATATTTTCAATCCTTTGAGGGAAAATATGTAATTTAATATTTTGACTGATTATTTATATTGGTATCCATGATACCTGCATGTATCATGGATACCAATTAAAATATAAAATTATTTATTTTCTTATATGATCAGCTTGGAATTTAGTCATTTTACCCTAAATAATAGAATTATAATATTAAGTTATTTATTGGTAATTAATTTAAATTGGTAGAACCAAATAAAGTATAGATTGGTAAGATAATTTTGAGACAATAAATTCATCAAAATTAATACTCTTCAATGTGATCCTATTCTTTTACCATAAAATATTTTATCAAATCATAGCACTTCAAACTGATGTAGCTACTGTAACGGTTGATGTGTAATATACACTACACACCTATACAGATACACAATGTGTAGATGTGTACATACAAATACATCATACTATCTAGTAGCAAATGGACAAGTAACTACTTTTTATCAGTGCCATTTGTTAACTTTTCATTTGATAGTCTTGATGATAGTTAATTTATTACACAAAATCTCACAGCTTTTCCTCATTATTTAACCTCTGAGCAATCTTTTAAATTCAAATGGGACTCCCAGCCTCACTCCTTAAAATTCAATGGAGCTAAAGCAGTTAAATTAGCCAATATTTATTCAGAAGGCAAACTAAATAAGTTGATGTTAACACAGCTATTTAAGGTGTGTCTGTAGCTAGTTAAGTGCTACCTACTCTTGTTTGCACATGTAGTCTGCTATCTAACAGATATTATTCAATACTAACGAATAATATTGGTAATTAAATGTAATTCATAATAATATTAATTTCTCAGTATAAAATTTTATGAAGTTTCCTTTAATTACACCTGTCAATTTTTTTACTATATTTTGTTGTTGATAATAAGGACTAGTTTACAATACAGTTTATTCAATTAATACCAAATTATATCAGAGAATTAGTTCAATTGTTCCCTTTATCAGGCTATAGACTACCTATCTCAATATAGTAAATATATTCCACAGCTTGTAGCCTCAATATTGTCCGCCGCCCCCCCCCCCCTATGTCCTGGGGGGGGGGGGGTCATCCACGTTAACCTTGCACTGTCCACATTGCCACAATAGTCACGTAATAACTAACAGCTGATTAGATCTAGAGATAATAGAGCACACGAATCACATTAATACTTACACTTAATGAATAAACACAAAGGGAAATTAATGATAAGACACTTATAGTCATGATACAATGGCCTAAAAGATTTTTATGTATTTAATTAAATCAATATCAATTAATATTTTTGTGATCCATTCAAAATGACTTAACATTTGAATTCGTTACTTGGTGATTGAACAAGGTTTTTTACATCAATTTAAGTGACAGTCTTCTCCAAAATAGTTAAATGCCACCTGTAATTAAGGTGGTTAACCTTAATGAGGTGATAGGTAGGTACGCAACTAAAGGGATGGTTCTTAATGGTAGAACTTCATTGTTTAGATAATTTAGATAGAAGGTAACATGGTAGAACTTCTTGGTTTAAATAGTTAAGATCGCATTCTACATCATTTACTCCTAAAGTTACTCAATATGAAACCAGTTGCCCTATCTAAATAGAATCTCTCTGTAGCTACATCATCAATCTGTGTCTTTCTAACCGATTCTTCTGAAGGTTTCAGTGTTCTTTGTTTCTTTTCTTTCATAATTAGAAGGTATAGTTTAGGCCTAAGAAAGACAGTAGCTAATTCTGATGCTTCCTGTGACGTGATGGTATGGGTGCTCGATATGCACTTCGCGCAATTAAAGGATAAACTGTCACCAGCGTGTGACGTCATGACTGATAGCGATAAGGACACGCCCACCTCCAATGACAACAATGAGAATATTATGAGGGTACGCAAATATCAGAGACGGAAGAACAGCTCCCCTGTGGACGAGCCCTCCACGCCCGTCTCCTCCAAAAGGTTACGCAAACTCTCGTCCCAGTCCACACCCTGTCTTCAGGAGAAATTGAAGGCGCAGTTGGCGCAGCAGAGTGGCAAGCAGGGGCGCAGACTGCTCAGCTCCTCCATCGCCATATCCTGCGAGAATCTGTCTCCCCTCAGAGCGAAGAGAGTCGTCATCACCAGTGACGACTGCGCCGTGACGTACTCTCCTCTAGCGCCTCTAGATAACGAACAGGACCGTCGCTACGTCGCGTCACCAGTAACGCCTTTTAGGGATGAGGAGCACGATGCGGCGCTACTGAACAGACTCTGTGGGGGTGCTAACAGTGGCTACGTGCCCCCCTTACCTACAAAGGAGCACCCCTCTCGCCCACCTCGCCTGCACAACTGTCGTAACCACTCCCCAAGCGGTTGCTCCTCCAGCAGTAGTCTGTGTCCTGAGAGGAGAGGCCCCTCTAAGAATGAGGCGGCGAGGCTCAGTGAGAGGTGCTGGTCGGAGGCGGTGCTAGCGGCTGCTGGGGGTAACAACAAGCACCTCTTCAGGCAGTTTGAGGAGCACAGGACAAGCAGCATGAGGGTTCACCCCAGTAGAACTGCTTCTGCTGGGGTGCTCTTTGACGCTCTGGATTTATCTGAAGTGAGTTACTTTTAGCCATAGCTTAGTGGTGACTATTCAAGTTACTATTAGCCATAGCTTAGTGGTGACTATTCAAGTTACTTTTAGCCATAGCTTAGTAGTGACTATTCAAGTTACTATTAGCATAACCTTCTAAACATTAATGTAATGACTGCTTTGAGCAATAGAAATTACTTGCTAAAGTTTTGGAGATACGTTCAATTTAAGTCTTAGGCTCAGCAGGCTTCATTTACTATCACCTCTTCATGTTCCTCTTCCATCCGTGAGTGCAGTCACCGGTGCTTGTGTTAATTTTTTGTTACATTCCCTAGTAAATGACCGTTCTCTCAGAGTAGCTTTTCTGCATCCATGTTACTGACAGGTGGTAGGTAGGTGATTTTTTTCGTGAAGTCATTTTTCTACTCTACTTTTACACCGCAGTCCCTTGTACTCTCATTCATCGTTAGCGATATGGCGTGTTGTTGATAAGCTCCCGTTAATCCCCTCACTGAAACATTCAGGCTGACTGAGTGCAAAGTTAGTTCTATTTTCTGTTGAAAAATGCACTTTCTGCTCAGGGAAATCTGCATAGCGGTAAAATGACTTGGGATTAAATAATTTCAATTTGCCTTAGTCAGCAAAAATATGATTGAACATCACTACGCCTTATCAAGTGTACCTATTGAAGTTACTTGATGTTATGCAGTATATTTAGGCATGTACTGAGTTATCGACCAGTTCCATATAAAGAAGAACTATACTATAAAACATTTTAGCTTATATTTCAATTGGTGTTTTAGTTAGGCTTAATTATACATTTTTTCTTATGTGGTAGAAAATATGGAACTGGTCGGTAACTCGGTACGTACCCTGATGGATATTGAATTGTTATTTAATAATTGATCACTATTTTCTGTTTGATATCAGTGCTAGCTATTTCCTATGTATATTTCTGCGCCATTATCATTCAGAGTTCATTCTATTGTTTATTTATTTACACTAAGATGATGCAACACTGTCAAGTTATTAATGTGTACTTTAGGATATTCTTTCCTCCTACCTTTTAAAATATATATGATGGAGCTCGGTTAAATAGAGTAGGGTAAGTTCTTAATTATCGGTCAGGTCCCCATTTTCGGACACGTAAGAAAAACGATATAATTATAATTCTTTAATTTTAATTTGTACCAATTTAAATTAAAGAATTATTATTATATCGTTTTTCTTACGTGTCCGAAAATGGGGACCTGACCGATAATTAAGAACTTACCCTAGATGTTTTGGTATGACAGTTGCGTGTGCTCTTTCTATTTAAAAGTGATATTAAATTGCATTGTAATACCATTATAGTGTATGCAAACACAAGCTCTATTTAATTACTCTGCCTTAGCTAACTAAATGGATGTAGGGTAAAATACGAATTATAGGTCAGTTCCACATCTTCGATCAAGTAAGAAAAATTGATATAGTAATTTTTTTTTCTGATATTCATGGGTATCATGGATGATCGAAGATGTGTAACCGACCTATAATTCGTAAGTTAGACCATTTTCTCTCTGAACTGTAGACCATTTCATCTCTCTTTAGTTTGTGAATATTAAGGTAGTTAAAGAGTGTCGTAAATCAAAGTTAGGGCCTTCCATATACTGTAACAGACAGGCCAGAGAGTAATGGAGTATCCAATGGATACTGTAACAGACAGGCCAGAGAGTAATGGAGTATCCAATGGATACTGTAACAGACAGGCCAGAGAGTAATGGAGTATCCAATGGATACTGTAACAGACAGGCCAGAGAGTAATGGAGTATCCAATGGATACTGTAACAGACAGCCCAGAGAGTAATGGAGTATCCAATGGATACTGTAACAGACAGGCCAGAGAGTAATGGAGTATCCAATGGATACTGTAACAGACAGGCCAGAGAGTAATGGAGTATCCAATGGATACTGTAACAGACAGGCCAGAGAGTAATGGAGTATCCAATGGATACTGTAACAGACAGCCCAGAGAGTAATGGAGTATCCAGTGGATACTGTAACAGACAGGCCAGAGAGTAATGGAGTATCCAATGGATACTGTAACAGACAGGCCAGAGAGTAATGGAGTATCCAATGGATACTGTAACAGACAGCCCAGAGAGTAATGGAGTATCCAATGGATACTGTAACAGACAGGGCAGAGAGTAATGGAGTATCCAATGGATACTGTAACAGACAGGCCAGAGAGTAATGGAGTATCCAATGGATACTGTAACAGACAGCCCAGAGAGTAATGGAGTATCCAATGGATACTGTAACAGACAGCCCAGAGAGTAATGGAGTATCCAATGGATACTGTAACAGACAGCCCAGAGAGTAATGGAGTATCCAGTGGATACAGTAACAGACAGGCCAGAGAGTAATGGAGTATCCAATGGATACTGTAACAGACAGGCCAGAGAGTAATGGAGTATCCAATGGATACTGTAACAGACAGCCCAGAGAGTAATGGAGTATCCAGTGGATACTGTAACAGACAGGCCAGAGAGTAATGGAGTATCCAATGGATACTGTAACAGACAGGCCAGAGAGTAATGGAGTATCCAATGGATACTGTAACAGACAGCCCAGAGAGTAATGGAGTATCCAATGGATACTGTAACAGACAGGGCAGAGAGTAATGGAGTATCCAATGGATACTGTAACAGACAGGCCAGAGAGTAATGGAGTATCCAATGGATACTGTAACAGACAGCCCAGAGAGTAATGGAGTATCCAATGGATACTGTAACAGACAGCCCAGAGAGTAATGGAGTATCCAATGGATACTGTAACAGACAGCCCAGAGAGTAATGGAGTATCCAGTGGATACAGTAACAGACAGCCCAGAGAGTAATGGAGTATCCAATGGATACTGTGACAGACAGCCCAGAGAGTAATGGAGTATCCAATGGATACTGTAACAGACAGCCCAGAGAGTAATGGAGTATCCAATGGATACTGTAACAGACAGCCCAGAGAGTAATGGAGTATCCAATGGATACAGTAACAGACAGGCCAGAGAGCAATGGAGTATCCAATGGATACTGGGATACTTTAAACCCCTAATACTGGGATGCTTTAAACCCCTTGGATACTATGATGCTTTAGAACCCCTTGGATACTATGATGCTTTAGAACCCCTGGATACTGGGATACGTTAAACCCCTAACACTGGGATGCTTTAGAACCCCTGGGATACTTTAGAGCCTTTCGGATACTGGGATACTTTAGAGCCTCTCGGATACTGATATGCTTTAGAACCCCTGCATCCACATCTTCAACTTTTTATCGTTCATAAACTCTCCCCCATTCTCAGATTAAGTGACTACATATGATCGCATGAACGATAAAGAATCATGTTGTATACTTTGTATCCTTTGCCACATTTTTAACGTCGTATGAGTGTGACGCTTTATTAAACACTTATACATATTGTACCTATCTACAGTGTGACATACAATAATTGTAACTAATTGTAACTAATTTTTGAGGTACTAATGATACACAGTACAGTTACCTTTAAGAGATTATCCATCACTATTCCCATACCCCCCCCCCTCTCCCCCCACTTCCTGCCATATGTAGCAGTGTTATTTCCCAGGTCAGAGGCTATAGAGTCACTCCTTCGGTAGCATTTGCAGGATAAGACATAGAGGTAACACCCATGTGATGTGGTGTTAGAGGTGTGATGTCAGTGTGGAATAGAAAGGGATGGTGTCAGGGGTTGTGATTTTGTCTATCACTGGTATATCTCACCACTCTCACTGGTATATCTCACCACTCTCACTGGTGTATCTCACCACTCTCACTGGTATATCTCGCCACTCTCACTGGTATATCTCACCACTCTCACTGGTATATCTCACCACTCTCACTGGTATATCTCACCACTCTCACTGGTATATCTCACCACTCTCACTGGTATATCTCACCACTCTCACTGGTATATCTCACCACTCTCACTGGTATATCTCACCACTCTCACTGGTATATCTCACCACTCTCACTGGTATATATCACCACTCTCACTGGTATATCTCACCACTCTCACTGGTATATCTCACCACTCTCACTGGTATATCTCACCACTCTCACTGGTATATCTCACCACTCTCACTGGTATATCTCACCACTCTCACTGGTATATCTCACCACTCTCACTGGTGTATCTCACCACTCTCACTGGTGTATCTCACCACTCTCACTGGTGTATCTCACCACTCTCACTGGTGTATCTCACCACTATCACTGGTGTATCTCACCACTCTCACTGGTATATCTCACCACTCTCACTGGTATATCTCACCACTCTCACTGGTATATCTCACCACTTCACTCACTGGTATATCTCACCACTTCACTCACTGGTATATCTCACCACTTCACTCACTGGTATATCTCACCACTTCACTCACTGGTATATCTCACCACTTCATTCACTGGTATATCTCACCACTTCATTCACTGGTATATCTCACCACTTCATTCACTGGTATATCTCACCACTTCATTCACTGGTATATCTCACCACTTCACTCACTGGTATATCTCACCACTTCACTCACTGGTATATCTCACCACTCTCAAAAGTCACAGGTATATCTCACCACTCTCACAGGTATATCTCACTTCCAATTTGTTTTCCTGTGAGGGGAAATTTATCCGTCCGCAGAGGGAAATGATTCAAAGTTGCCTATATTTCTGCGTGATTGCACTTTTCTCCATGTTGTTTGCACTGCTCTGATAGAGTGGGCAGCTGCCCCTCTCATGTTGAGTGGATCCCTCTCTATTGAGTGGGCACGACACTCTGTTTGCACTCACACTTCAGTTTTAATCCCTCTATACAATATTCGAATAATTTCCCTCGCTGTGCCATTTGCCAGTATAGGTTAACTATTTCTGGCCGTTATCTTTACTTGCTCCAAAATATCAAATAAAAAACTCTGGCGCCATTTCTTCAGTGTGTACCTGTATGACGTATCACGGTAATACAATTAGTGTTCTGTTTTCAGCATTCTTAACATTCCTTTTCTTTTGTTTCAGGTAAGTCTAGCCATGTCCACGTCTGTAGGCACCCACTGTACGGTATGGTAATTACTCTATAACTATTTCAATAATCAATTACTGTGGTGAAAAGGATGCCAATTATCTTATTAAGATTGTGACAATATGCTTTTGAAATCATAGATCCTGAAAATATTCATAGACGGAGAGAATTAAAGAGTATTGAATGGTTCTACACCAGCGGTATATAAGTATTCGACACTTTTTCATTTCGTCTGTGATATTCTTGAGATCTATGATTTAAAAAGCATATTGTCACAATCCTACTTATTATTAAGTATTCTATCTGATATACAGTGTGTTATGATTTAAAATAACTTAACAATATCAAAATAGAAAAAATCTAAAGAACAGTAGATATAATATTTAAATAAGCTTCAAGTTTCTGAGGGTAGCTTCAAGGCAAGCAACAAACTTTGCCCTTTCTCTTTAGCTACTTTCTTTGTGTTTTTCTTCACGTCATTTCCTTGCATTAGTTCTCAGGCAGTGTGTACATAGATCACTAATTGTACTCCACATTGTTTCTGTATTCACGTCAGGATAGGAAGTTAAACTGAATTCAGGACTTGGGTACAACTCCTGTTTGTGATCTGAATACATTGACACACTTTGGCACTGAGGCTGATTCTATGCTAGAAGTTAAAACGCCGCGTTTTCACCACCCAATTTACGCCTCTTCAATTAATCACTGTTAAATGAGAGGAAAGTAAATTTACAGTCTACACTAGCGTTTCTACCGCCTTCCATTCATTTAATCGTGATTAAATTAAGAGGCGTAAACTGGCGGTGAAAACGCGGCGTTTATATATTGAGCCTGGGTAGCAACAGACATCTGTTTTTAACATCACTGCTTTAGAGAGGGTACACAGTCCTCTGCTTGAACTATACTTATTTAAATCTTATCTATGAAGTGTTTTCAGCAACTCAGTCACGAGACTTGTTTACAGCTCAACTGTGGATAAGATATCCGTAGAGTTTTTGTTAGACTCTCATAGAAAACGGAGCAGCCTAAAAATTACAAGGGGGACTGCTATAATTCTATTATATATTGTATTTGATCGTGTAGCGTTAGTGAAATTAATAAATATTGAAGTTAATAGTATCAAATATATTTAGTCAAGTAGCATTAAGGAAACTAATAAATATTGAAGATAATAATCGACTAAATTATTTTTTGAAACATATAGAGTTTATGATATTGAAGAATACTTTAAATTTTTGTCCAGAATAATAGTTTTAGGCAAGACCCTTGACCCTGCCTTTCTTTTCTCTGTCCAATACGAAGCCCCTCAATTATTATTATTCGACATCGGAGTGATATCCTGCAGCGATGTTTGGGGAGAGAGAACCGAACTTGAGTTTCTATATATGTCAATATGACAGTAATGTACATACAGGGTGGAGATGGTAGAACAACATTTCTTATATTTATTACTGTCTGAAAAAGATTAAAGAACATGACTCTGATAAAGTTCAGCTCATGAGTCATACTATCATGTAGCTATTTGAATGGTTCACATTTCTATACACTTGCCATATAGTGTATGACTCGAACTTGATATCATCAGCTGAGTTACAGTAACTCGTTGAACAATTTTAACTGAAATAATAAACTGTAAAATGATTTATAAATTGGGCAATTCCTTCCTATATAGTAAAAAAAATGTCAACTTACAATTAAAGGATTGAACTCCTGCCAATGGCTATTTCTCCCAGCCACAGGGTTTTCTCAACCAATGGCTAGGGTTAAAATATCAATCACTGGGTAGGGTTAAAATATCAATCACTAGGTAGGGTTTTATTTGACCCTAATGTCATTGTGTGTGGTCCGACCTTCAAAGTAACTTTCTATTACTCTCACCTGGTAATTTGGAGTAACTTTTACCCTTGCAAGGTCACTTAGCAAATTACTTTCTATAGTGTAATGTACCTACATCCTATAACTATTTATTATATTTAAAGAGTCGTATTTTTCATTGAAAAACTTTCTAAGCTAAATATTAATTACAGCCTACATATATTTCTTCTAGGGGTTAAATTCTGAGATATCGAACGGCTCTATATTTTCGATCGTAAAATTAAAAATAATTTAATAACTATTTTTATTGGTATCCATGATACCTGCAGGTATCACCCTTTTTTAGTTGTATCCATGATACCTGCTGGTATCACTCTTTTTTTATTTGTATCCATGATATCTGCGGGTATCATGGATACAAATAACAATAAATAAAATACTATTCCACCTTATGTTAACTCTAGTCATTCATTTCTCCAAGCAACATGCATTTGGTATCACCTTACGGATGCTCCATGCGTAACCACCTTCCTTGTTCTGTCGCTATCACCTTACGTGTAATTCACTAATTACAGGTAAGGCGATAGCGTTGTCTGACACAGGTAACGTGATCACGCCAGGTATAGCTAGTAAATAATGACAACATTGATATGATGTATTTGATGAAGGTATTAACATTTATGGTAGATAATCTACCATGAGAGATAGTTATGGTGGGGCCCTCGAAGAATGAAAGTGCAGTATAATATTCCCCCCACCATAAATTTATATTGTCCCACCATAATTTTCTATCGCTCCACCTGAACTTTCCATTGCCCCACCATAACTCTCCATTGCCCCACCATAACTTTCCATTGCCCCACCATAACTTTCCATTGCCCCACCATAACTCTCCATTGCCCCACCATAACTCTCCATTGCCCCACCATAACTCTCCATTGCCCCACCATAACTCTCCATTGCCCCACCATAACTCTCCATTGCCCCACCATAACTTTCCATTGCCCGACCATAACTTTCCATTGCCCCACCATAACTCTCCATTGCCCCACCATAACTTTCTAAAGCCCCACCATATCTTTCCATTGCCCCACCATAACTTTCCATTGCCCCACCATAACTTTACATTGCCCCACCATAACTTTCCATTGCCCCACCATAACTTTCTCTCCGGTTAACAAGTTAAATGTTAAATTGTATTTTCCTCTATGATCGCAAACGTGGAACTGTCCGATAATTCGTAACTTCTAATAAAGGAGCAATCACTAATTTACAAATATTCCTAATATTCTACATCCCACACAGAAACTTTTAACTGTAACATAGATTATTCTGCTCACATTCTATCATATCCATCGTCATAATTCTCATTGCTGTGAAATATAATTATTATATCATCAGTAACTAATTTAATTTCGAAACTGTCACAGTGTCACTTTTTTTTATTTTGCAACATCGTACCCTTTGCATCAAATATACATGAATGTAATGCTTCCAACATTAATAATGTTTTAAAATGGTGAATGTTCTTATTCTCTTGCTACAGTTGCTACAGATGCTCTATCTAAAATTGTAATAAGATGTGAATTACACTACGTTAAAAGCATTAGAAAAAATCACAGTAAAAATGGTTACCTAGACATTAAAACTTATACTAAAACATAAACAACTCCCTATAGAACAAACAATATGTAACTAGAGCCATGACAAGAAGATAAAAGTGTCTATCGCATAAAGTACAGACACCTGTAATTACTGTATCACCTCCTAATTAGAACACCAGGTGGCGCTTTATATTAACGAGTAACTAAATTTATATTAAATCTTACAATGTATAATAACTGAAATGAAATGAACTAAGTGTTACTGTTATTCCATGTGTTATTGCTCAAAGTAACAACATAACGAACTAGTAGGGCCTAGCTAATCCTAGTGTACTAGGAACAATAACTTATTTCATGTATTTATTCTCATTGTGTAAGCTAAATAAAGCATTCTGAAATTATTAACAATGTTCCAGTGTCTAAATACATAGCTGTACATAGGCCTTCTGTGTATGAATATTAAATGACACAGATTGCTATAGCTTTCTGTGTACTATTGGGAAGAGAAATGTTACCTCTAGCCATTTACTAAAAACACATTATTCTGAAGATAGTACAACCATCAGAATTGAAATATCTTGCTTGTTTTCAAAGTTATAAGCAGTTAAATTCTGGTTAACTTTTTTGTGATGCACTCTGTACTATTCACACTCAGAGTACTATCACAGACACAACTATTGAGTGCTCATGAAACTGTTTCCTAGTTTTTAGAACTAGTTATGATGTTTTTCACTTTGGTATGTTTGTAAATATGAAATAGTTGACAGAGATTAGAGTCACTGTAACTGGTGTCAGTGACTGTAACGGTAATCGATGGGTGTTCAATAATGCAGTAAAGTCACCAATTGCAAACCAGGTCATAGGTTTGAATTAATATTTCTTGTAACATCTCTATTCATTCCTTTCGATCAATCCTGAGATAATGATTGTAATACCTTAACTGTTATTTTCTTCTATTTAACCTCTATTGTCTCTACTGTCCCTATTGCTCTGTAAACACTTCCCTCTATGAATTGAAAAGGTGAACTATTGCTGTTAACTTGTTAGTTCAAATAAGTTTCGATCGAACTTATAGCAAAGTAGGTAACTCTATTTTTAGTTCAGTAGTCCAGCCAATGAAATATGCAGGATGTTCAATGATTTTCCTTCTTATTAATGTATGACAGACGGTATTGCTTCACTATGATCAGTGTAATATGATAATCCCAGTAAACTAACTAGTATCCCATTATCCATCAGCGTTCCTTGTACATAATCCCCGTCAACTACCCACTATCGGAAGCCTGCGATTGTCTATACGTTAATTGGTGTGAAAATGTCTCCCCATATTACCTGCCATAGATTTAGAGCTAATCTGTCAGTGTTAGTGGTTACTGTCCACAATAAGGTTGTCACCCTAATATGTTCAAGTTATTTCTCTTACATACACTAACTATAGTATTACACTAGAGCTACACACACTAAAATATACATCACATATCTGTGATATTGATATTTCTGTATGTAGTATCATCAATTGTATATTTCCTCTTTTTCATAACATTGCCATATATATTTCTTTGCCATTTCTCTTTTCTTATTTTTCTTTGCAATGGTTGCTCTGTGGTCATACACTCCGTAGTACAGTATGTACCTCAATGGCGAGATATTTTATAAATAATATCAATTTATTAAACCATTTCTAAATCATTGATCTTATGAATTTATGAATTTATCATTAAACCTTCTGCAATACTCTTCGTGTTATTCCCCATCTAGTTCATGACTCCCCTCTCCTATTCCCCATCTAGTTCATGGCTCCCCTCTCCTATTCCCCATCTAGTTCATGGCTCCCTTCTCCTTCTCTTCCCCATACAGTTCACGACTCCCCTCTCCTATTCCTTCATCTAGTTCACGACTCCCCTCTCCTATTCCCCATCTAGTTCACGACTCCCCTCCCCTCTCCTCCTCTTCCCCATCTAGTTCATGACTCCCCTCCCCTCCCCTCTCCTCCCCTTCCCCATCCAGTTCATTACTCCCCTCTCCTCTTCCCCATCCAGTTCATTACTCCCCTCTCCTCTTCCCCATCCAGTTCATTACTCCCCTCTCCTCTTCCCCATCACCTTCCCCACATTTATTGAATTCACAAATTAGATTATCTTGCGTTCGTCTGTTTGTGTTTTGACCACAGCATGTCAGAGCATTGTGCGAGTTTGTGTGTGTGTTGTGCGAGTTGGTGTATGTGTTGTCTGTGTATTGTGCTAGATTGTGTTGTGTGAGTTGTGTAGTCACCATCATTTGGCAATCTATTAGCAAAGTAGCACTTTATGAGCTTGGCTAGTCATTAACTTCCCCCTTTTGGGGATACCAATTTGATAACTTTTCCCCTTAGGTTCCTCTTCCAAAAGAACAAACCTCTTTTCCCCTCTAACTTTAGAAGTGATATTTGTATTCTGTGGCCTCTATGAACAGAATATTTGAAAGCAGCTTTTCTCCTAAAAGAAACTGTCACTGCTAAATGATTTGGTGAGTGAATAATGAATTAGATGCTTTGTTTTCATGTTTGAAAACAACAGAATGTTCACATTACCATTCCTGGTACACTGAATGGTTTTCACTTCCGACAGGTGATGTATACACTGTCAGAACTTTACCTTTTCGATGGAAATCTCAGGTAAAGAAGCTCCTGTTATTGGCCGTGCGTGTACAATGTCCTCTATTATCTGTTTGTCTAATTATTGAACTAAAGGTCCTCCATTGAAACCTTAACAGGTACACAGATTCCTGTACAGTCAGCACTAGCATTGCACTCACAAAGTCGTTCTATCTCCTGAATCTCCTAAAGATATGATAATTACGATTCGAATACACGATTGCTTGCGATTCACTGATATCGGTTAACGATAAGTTTCTAAATTCTAATGAAGGTTCGTTATTGATATGTGGATATTGGAGGCATTTATCTCCTAAATGTAATTCAGTTCTCGAATTTTTATCCTTTCAACTTCCCAAGAGTTGCACTTCTTAACTAACTAAGATCCATTTCACGCGGACGTTTTTCTCATGCCAAAGCATAAAAAATTGTCCATGTAAAAAACGCATAGACTGAATAAACGTATGTGTTTTGTAGACATCTTAAAATAGTCGTTTTTTTTCATGTTGTATTTTTGTTGCCGAGGCATGAAAAAAACGCCTCGTGTAAAATAGGCTGAAGTCCATCATTCCCCCATAGAGCAGGTTGATGATTCCTGGCAGTATAAGTTGATCCCCAAACAAACCGTGCTGCCTTTCTTCAGTCTGAGTAATGGTTCACAGTCGACTGAGCGGATACATATCCTTCCTTTTCATCCAATTCATAGGGGTCAGTCCATGAAAACGGCCCACATAGGCCTATACGGAAGCTAATGCGTTGCCAATTTACCAGGCCTATTGTGCCATAATTAACTGCCTTCTGTTACAGACTGCGTCATATTGAACTCTTTCTTTTTCTGAAGAAACCCAACTTCTTATATTCCGGTATGATTGTCTAGGGTAAATAATCAATTACGGGCACTGAGCACATTCTGTTGATTCAGTTTTTTATCTATATTGTATATGAACTAATGTAATCATCGGAATATAATAGAGTCACAGATGAAATACTTGTTACAGAGAGCTTTTTGCCATTTCTTAATTACGTTTGAGGTTCAAGTTCATTAAATATAGAATTAAAGGACCGCATCCTCACAAAAAATTAATTGAAACCATCCTAAGACCAAGCGTATGTATGATGCTTTAGTAAAATTTATCTACATTAAACAACTATGTTAATTATATTGATGATACTTAAGGGCTCGTACACACGCATTGTTTTTTCATGGATACCAACTAAAATAAATAATAATTTTATCGTTTTTTCTTATATTCTTGTGGATAAAGTAGGAGGAGCTTAGCAAAGAGTCTAGTGGAAGGACTTAAAACACCCTACGTGTGTACGGCCCTTTAAGATGTCACAATAGCATATCATTTCCATCGTGCAATGCAGTCCCATTCTGCTGCAACTTTTGATTATCCTGCAGAAGTTGTAGGACATTAAGCCTTGCCATTAATGAACATCAGGGGACAAGTACGGATTCCTAAGATCTCTGAAATGAATCCAGGAATGGGAATTACCTTACCACTGTCGTCAGGTCACTAATTAGCAAGTTAATTAATTTGTACTGTATCGTCTCAAGCTTTCAAATTGATATCACAATTCATCATCAGGAGAAGAACATAAATTAAAAAGAAAATCCAATGCCTGATATGATTATCTAATGAATAAACATGTCTTCATTATTCCATGTCATTATTTTGAAATTAGGATTACCTACCAAATTACCAGCTCTTTTAAACTTTAATTTGTTTTTAAATGTTAACATCGCTAGGGTACATACTGAACTGTCCATCATAAACTGCAAAATTTTATACAAATAATAAGTAACATTACAGGTGAAACAGTGTTAGTGTTATTAAAAGGTGCCTAGTCACTTGTAAAGAATAACACTGTATAGTAGCAGATAGGCCTCAATAGGCCTAGAGTAAAGCCAGGCTGCCATTGGTCGGTTGAGTCTCGCCTAGAATATTTCACCGCCTCCCATTGGTTGGTTATTTCCCGCACAGTCAGTGCGTGTCGTGATGCCGTGGTGAGGGGATGTGTGGTGCTAGTGTTACTCTTACTGGAAATATGGATTTGAAACTGATATTGAACTTTTATTCCTGAGTGATTGATTTAGTTTCGTATATATATTAATTTTGATATTTCCTATTTTTATATATTGTATGTAAATGACACTATATATGTTCCTTACTCATCTTTTTTTTTATCTCTATGAATATAGTTATTTTAATTCAAATAAACTCTTTAATACTGTGTCTAGCTATGGTATCTTCTACCTTCAGTTCTACCTATTAAAGTAATTAAAATCAGCATGCGATAATTAGAAAGCTAGATAGAAAATGTACATTGATTAGTGAATAGATACTTATGGACTGACTGACACAGTACCAGGGCACTAATTACTGGTATTGTACCTGCACTTTATCTATTACTAGTGCTTACCAATATATTACCGGTAGATGTTATCTGCTATTATGTACAGTCGTGTGTTTTGGTTAAACACCTCATGCTCGTCAAACTTAAGTTTCAGTGCCTAATACCGAATTAATTTACATAACAATAACACACCTCTCTCCCCCCCCCCCTCCTCATTTTTCAAAGCCAAGACTGTACGTAACCCAATACTTCCTGTGGGTACTAAGAAAATAATCATGGTACTTAAGCACCGCCTTCCTGTTTATCACATTGCCTTCAGTCTTCTATTTCTAAGTCCTTCACTGAAATTACCCGGTATGGGAAAGGATTATAATTTTTTTGTAAGAACTGTGATATTTTTCAGTTCACCTGTTACACTTTTCGGTTCTTTCCCTTTATCACTTCTCCACTTTTATTTTTTTCTCATTTTGATAAATCTCAGCACAAATGACCGTTATGTAGAGTGTTGTATCCGCTAGTTTGTTGCAGCTACTGCACACTTCATGATTTTTTAAATGATTTTGACAGGGGGGGGGGGGGGGGGGCGCCACGCCCTTCTATATACATACATCTGATCATTCCTGTTTCGGTGATATTTTCCATTTATTACTTCATTATTTCAATACTGATGTATGTGTTACAGGGGGGGGGGGGGAATACTCTCCCTACCAACCCCCAAATCCCTCTTAACAGGTTATTGAACAATCTTAAAGTATGGAGTGCAACAAACTAGCGTATACAACAAACTACATTACGGAAATTTTGATATTTTTCAAGAGGTTTCGCATTATCTTATCGAACGGTTCCAATTTTCGATCATATGTGAATGAAGTAAAGAATAATTAAATGTGAAAATGATACATATATATTTTTGTAACAGTTCAAAATTTAGTGCTTAGGGGTACTATTCCAGATGATGTCTTGCTAACAAATCACTTCTTGACTTTTTTTCCGTCTCTTGGGTGTTAAATAGAAGCTCTTATCCTAAAAGTTATTTGACTTCATTCCATTGAATGGAATACGGCTGGAATCTCTTTTGTTGCTCCTTTCTTGGAATGGTATTCCAGTTCCTGTTTAAGGAATACCTTCCGCTTCTTCAGTTCCTTGGAATTTGATTCCTAACATACGCTAATTCTTATTGTCAATAACTGGACTCTTGGTGTCGTGATTCTATTTATTGGAAATAACATCAGGAAATGAAGTGGCCAGGGTGTGGCTGTGACGATTGTGACACCACTAAGTTGCATACACTCAGCATTTATTTAATTTGTAAATAAATAAATAAAAAACATATGGCTATTAATGTTAAATATTCCTTAAGTTTTTTTTAGTCAATTCCTAAATTAAAACTTTCAGTCAAACTTAACTAATCTATCAAACTATGTTTTTCACATTCCAAAGTAATTCCAAGCAAAGGACACATTCCTGAATTCCTTTTTGCAAACTCCAGTCTTTGTGCGAGTTGAGTGGGTGGTGAGAATGGGAATATACAGCCTATAGTGATGGAATATACAGCCTATAGTGATGGAATATACAGCCTATAGTCCCCAACTGAAATGTTTGAACTGGCTAAAAATACTGCCAATACTTGGAATACTCTGGGTATTCTGAAGTTGGTAATTGGTAATGGATATGAGAAGCACAGTTGTCGGTAGTCAGACATCCATGTGATGTACTCAATAGGTACTTACATCCCTTTGGAACCAGTGCACCCACCCGGTAATAATGCCACTAACTAAATACTACCATTTTGAAGACGCTTTTGTAGCAAATAGGCTTACACTTTCGAGCTACTGTCTATTTGTATGTAACTACTGTGTTTTGTATTTGATTTGAACATTATTTAGCACTGTAAAGTAGAATTTATATTTAGTAATTATTTGATCCAGTAGTCCTATTACTTCATTTCCTGCGACAGCTTTAACTGTCATAATTTCAGTTTAATTTGGACAGAAAAATATTGATATTTATTAGTATACTTTTCCATATTTTAGGTATAGTATATCCTTCTTTAGGATATAGATATACACCTGTAAAAGAAATATTAGTTAAAGAGAAAAAGCTTAGATCTTCTATTCTAAAAAAACGATGTGACCCACTGGTGGGTCACATAGCAGAAAACATGTTGGCCTATCACTATAGAGTAGGTCTATAGCCTGTAGACTAGGCCTAACCCTTGTATACAGGTGCCTCTCTCCCCTGTACATCATCAGTACACAAACTGTACAAACAGTCCATTGTACAGGAGACACCCCTGAACTGTTGTAAACTGTGTATAGCTCTCTTCTCTAGATAACTGAAATGTTTTCAAAAGATGAATAAATCTTTAAAATTATTCACGGTGCACTCTTTTTACCTGCGACACTTTACAGTTTCACTCTTGATGAGTCATGGTGTAGACTCTGTGGTGTAGAATTTGACTCAAAAACTACCAAGCAGTCAATTTGACTTTTTTTTTACTTCTCTAACATTTCTGTCTAGTAGATTTTTATTTGTAGATACTTTCATTTTTTTTTCATATAAGAATTCTCTCATTTTAACACGTTATTTTAATTGGTATCCATGATACCTGCATGTATGTATCATGGATACCAATTAAAATAACGAGTTAAACTGAGAGTTTGCTTTTATTAACAATAATAATTTATGAGATACAAATGTTAGAAAAATAAAAAGCAGTCAAATGGACTGCTTGGTTAGTGTTAAAGTAACTGCATGGTCTTTTTTATGGTTAAAAAAACCATTGAACTAACCATTAAATATATCATGACTCACTGTCATTAATTTGAAAAGTGAATTAATGCAAACTGCCTTGGAATGGTATATTCTAATTCTCACCATTGAGCATTTACAACCCTTTGCGCCCATTGAGCTTTTCTCAGAGTTTACTCTGTAAGAGTTACCTGCTGTGCCATTGAGCCTATTGTCCATAGGCCTACGTACACTGTCCTAGTCGAGAAAAAACTGTCTATGGTTGTTTTTAATTTTCTCACAGTTTACTAATATCCCCTTTTCAAAAAGAAACTTTACTTGTAATATTTTAAAATTAGTCTGTGAACACTAGGACAACTTTGTAAAATTTGAAAATAATAGAAAACTAAAAAACTGTGATTCGTTAAATTAGCAAAATGCATATTTTCTTTTCTCTGATAGTACCATTTCTCTTTACCACAGTCCTAAGTACTAATGCACTAACATTAAAGATTTTCTATCGTAGCTTTTTCTACTCCTATTCACTAACTTGCAAGTCATGTTATTATAATTCGCTATGTAATTTCTCACTCTTACATTCCTAGTTACTAGGTTGAAGTGAAGGATTTTCAGCTGAAATAATTTCTCAGCTGAAAATGCTTAAAAATTAGAACCAATTCTATCATCTCATTTCGGGTGTAGGTTATAAGCCCTCTCTGTCAAGAGCCCCCCCCCCTGGACATGAGTTCCCCCGGTCACGAGCCCCCCTGTTTTTTAATCCTTATTGACACTTTCGAAGTTCATTACTGATTAAACATAAGATATATGTATATCATCATGTACCTACAGCATTCTATAATAACTCAAGTGATCAATATGGTGGGTATATCATCTTTTTCTACGGAGTTCATTTTTGAGTGCCTAATTGCATATATTCTTCACATTATCCCAGGCAAGAAGGATTTATTCCTAGGATATCCCAGTATTAAATCCTTCTTGCCTAGAATTAAACTAAATTTAGATATAGAAACTAATATGAGAGGTACCGATACCTTATTGACAGAAATACATGAAAATCTTCTATTTCCCTTTTCATTATCTTTTGTATTTCTCTCATCGCCGTTTGCGCTGTTCGTAACTGTTGATTGTTGCTGTCATTGTTGGTATTGTTTGGCAGTGTATTTTTTGTTTGGTACCTAGTGTATTTGTGTGCAATGGTCACTTTTGGTAGCTACGTTTATTTTCTTTCACTTTCTCTCATTTCCGTATAGGCCTATGGTAAAACTTTTCAGTTACCTGTGTTTAATTCACCTCATTGTCACATTTTGTTGAACATACTGTCAAAGAAAAGACTCCGCATGATGTTAACTTCACAAATCACAGTTTTCTAATTTCCTATCATTTTCAAATCTTACAAATTTTTCATCGTGTACCCAGGTCGAATTCGAAAATATGCATTACAATTTGTGAAGTTTCTTTAAAAAGGTTAAACTAGTAAGTCCATTTTCATTACAGTTAGTTTTTTGTTTGGCTCTAGATACCTTTCTAAAACAAGATAGATTTTTTAAACACTTATACGAGTACCATTGAACACTTTACTGATAAAAATTAATTTTAGTTAAATGTATATTTCCCACCATCTACTGCTCTATCGTCAGATAGCATACTAATAGAGACGTCAGAATAGGTGTATGTAAGACTCAAGTTACTGTTTCGGTGTTCAAATTCCTCAGTCGTGGGAGGTTTAAGATTATAATAAAGTATCGAGTGACTGCATTTATTTAGGTGTACTTTGGTTATTTTTGTGGTTCCCAGTGTAATACGAGAGAAACACAGTTATTCCCTGTGAAAAGGTATTTTTTTTTATAAATAATGTCTTGTATTTCATCTACAGAAATTTTAGGTTTTAAATCGGTTTAGATTTTTATTGTTTAATAATATATAAAAATGTTATTAGAGTCTAGCGCAGTACTGAAACCTGTGTCCACTAAGAGGAAAATAGAGCGTCGGTGTACCCTAAGGCAGTCCCGTAAATGGGTGTGTCGGGGGGTTGGAAATGGGGGTTTAACCACATCACCCCCCGCCAGGTGGAAGAGGTTGAAACTGAGTGAGAGTCTCAGTATCGGTGGCAGTACCTCCAGTGATTTAGATAACGCTAATAATGACAACACAGAACTGCAGTACAAAGGACTTACAGAAGGAAGTAAGACATGTGAGAAGACATCTTCTAATCCTGCACATCCCGTCAGGTCCTCTTTCAAAAGTTCAGCCTACCGCTCCCTCATCGTTAAGAAATGGCCTAACAGTCTTAGAGACAAGTTCCGCGTCAGTGCCAGCCTCAGCAGATCACTCAGCACTAGACTCCCCACCAGACTGCAGTCTAAAGCAACCATCAAGCAGTCTATCAACCCCCTGTCCTTCACAAAAAGCAAATTGTCTCAAACCAACCTTAGTAACCTATTTCACGGTGATAATCGACAAGTCTGCCCAACATTCCAACCTGTCCATACTTCACAGTGTCACAATCACTCCAATCAAAATAGCAATTTGGAAAGTACGAAATATCAAAAGGATAACCTTGTGGTCAGTTCGCCTATTGACCGGGGATTGATTTTCTCCCAAAGTGGTACTAATAGCACTAAGAATGTTCGTCAATTGTGCGGGTCCTGTTGCCGCATTGTGGAGGTGCCTAAGCCGGTATTAGAGAACGGTGACACACTTGCTGCTACCAATGAGAACACAGTTAACGAAAAGACTGAGAGAGATGGTCTTGGTCTGAAGACTGAGAGAGATGGTCTTGGTCTGAAGACTGAGAGAGATGGTCTTGGTCTGAAGACTGAGCGAGGTTGTCTTGGTCTACACACTGTGCCTCTTGGTCTACAAACTGAACGCGATGGTCTTGCTATAAAGACTGAGCCTCTTGGTCTACAGACTGAGCCTCTTGGTCTACAGACTGAGCGAGATGGTCTTGGTCTACAAGTTGCCGGAGAAAAGTGTCGCTTGCCTCTGCATTTGAAGTTAAAACAACAGGTAAAGGGTTTATAGTAGTAAAGATTTATTATCTCTGTTAAATTACACAAGACTGTTAAAATCAACACTGCAAGAAAACTTAAAAGTTAACTTAGTTCTTGTGACGCCATTTTGTTTAAATGTTATTTGGCCTGAAGACGTCAGATAAGTTACGAATTATCGGTCAGTTTCACATATTCGGTCATATAAGAAAAACCGTATGATAATAGTAATTATTTTTATTGGTATCCATGATACCTGCAGGTATCATGGATACCTGCAGGTATCATGAATACTGAATACCAATAAAAATTAAGATTATCGTTTTTTCTTATGACAGAAAATTCGAAACTGACCGATAATTCGTAATTACCCTAGCTAGTTATCTCACGAAATCACATCAATTCTTTTCCCACATAGAGCTATAGCTTCTAAAACAGGTATTGCAGGTAATTACCTGGTCACACTACAATTCATTAGTTCCCATTAATTGCTTTATTATCCCCTAATGACTTGTGTGCCAGATAATGATACGCTGTTTAGACAGTCTCTACTATCACTTTGTCCATCTGAAAATTAGACAGGTTTGGAATTAAGTAGGTATAAATAATCTATATATAAATTGAATTGAATTAATTTATCTAAATAGATAATATTGAATTAAATCTATCTAAAATATATTTAATTAATCTAACTAAAATATATTGAACTAATTCTATCTAAAATATATATGAAAATAAAATATATTCAATTAATCTATTTAAAATATATTCAATTAATCTATTTAAAATATATTCAATTAATCTAACTAAAATATATCTAATTATTCTATTAAAAATATATATGAAAATAAAATATATTCAATTAATCTATCTACAATATATTCAGTTAATCTAACTAAAATATTTCTAATTATTCTATTAAAAATATATTTCATCATTCTGTCTCAATTAGATTAGTTTTTTTTTACCAAAATAGACTTGTGTTTTTTTTTAATTCCCACCACATAACCGCATCACAATGCACTTTTCTCCTGGCCAGTGCATTCCACAGTGCTAATTAGTGCATTTAACAGTAATGGGTTAATGGGCAGGTACACACATGACATCTAACCTGTTAGATGTATCTGGTACAGTGTTCTACCGTGGCTGCGACAGTGCTATCTAAATTACTGAACACCATTAGTCTATCTACCACTAGTGATAAAAAAACAACAGATTGGCACTTAAGGTAAGTTACGAATTACCGGTCAGTACTACATCTTCGGTCATATAAGAAAAAACAATATAAAAATTGTTATTATTTCACAGTGCTATCTAATAATAACAATTTTTATATATTTTTTTCTTATATGACCGAAGATGTAGTACTGACCGATAACTCGTAACTCACCCTAGTACATTTTATTTGTACATTACACTAATGTAAATAGCACTATTTGTCTCTTGTATCCAAAGCAGTTGGTGACAAAATTCCATCCTTTATGGTATTTGACACCGCAACAACCAACAAATCAATTTCACTAGTTTTTACTTTTCAAACATCTGTGTAATATAAATTATTATTGGTTGATACTTGCATTTTTTTATTGGCATTTCAAGACATGTCATAAAAAATGCAAGTTAAATAGTAATAATTACTTTAAAAATAAATACGTTGTCACCAAATAGTTAGGCTAAAGTTTCCGTTAATGTGGAAATACCAACTATCAGTCTTAGACTGTTAGTAATTAGTTTAATTAGTGACTTAGCATGTTGAAACTAAATAGCTTGCAATTATTTGTTAGCACACATAGGATGTGTGTTAACACTTAGGCCTACCTGTGGTGCTAACACATATCGTGTGTCTGTCTCCCGAGTGTTACCACCATCGCTACATGTGACATGTGTTATGTTACATGTTGAGGGTAATGTTACGCTCTCACAGTAGTAGAGTGTTACGTTAGACGTTACTTTCTGAGAGTAACAGATTAATATTACCCTCACCCCCCCCCCCCCCATCGTAGAAATCTCTCAACCCCTTCGTCGTTCCTTCCCTCTGTTCGGTATTTGTCTACCGTACTTCCGGTGTACGGTAGTGGCGTGTCTGTCGGTAAATAGAAATAGACCCCATGTAGGTAAAGCTTCTAGAGAGTCATGACCCTCTAGTAATAGAGGGGTAAGTTCTAAGTTATCGAACAGTTCCACATTTTTCGATTATGCAAGAAAAAAAATAATTAATGATTTTATTTATTGGAAAATGTCCGAGAATGTGGAACCGTCCGATAACTCGGAACTTACCCTAAATTAGTAACTACTATCCGTTATAGTTTGTTTATAGTATTGCGTATACTATTTATGTTTATTGGTTGTAAAACTTGAGGTGCAGCCAAGTCAATAATGTGATTGTATGATAAAGTTTAAATAGCAATGATTAAGTTAAGAAATAATAAAATATTTTAGCTACTGAAATAGAAAAAATTAAACTAAAAAAGTATTATGATTGAATAAAAATATTATACTAAAATAAAAAATAAAATTATTATTAAATAAAATAAAAACATAATTTAAAATAAAAAAAGCAGTAAAATATTATTACTGTATATTTACTCTAATAATATCACTAGAATATAGTATATTTTATTTGTTGTTATGTATGTATGTGCAATACATGTAACCTACAAGTCCTGACCTCACATCCTCTATTCAGTATTCGTATGCAAGTCTTTTATTTAGTCAAATAAAATAAAACACTCAGTGTCATGTGAACCAAAATGTACCGGAAAATATTACTGTGAGAGAGAGAGAGCTGTGTGAAAGATGTATATCTTTTATTTTATTTTATGTATATCTTTTTTGAGTAATGCTAAGATATACATAAAATAAAAAAGATATTCATGAAATTTATGAATATCTTTAATTTTATGTATATCTTTTTTATTTTATGTATATCTTTTTTATTTTATGTATATCTTTTTTATTTTATGTATATCTTTTTTATTTTATGTATATCTTTTTTATTTTATGTATATCTTTTTTATTTTATGTATATCTTTTTTATTTTATGTATATCTTTTTTGTCAATGTTAGTCAATCCTTTCCTCAAACAGTAATAACTTCACTAATCCTAAAGTAAAGATGTAAAGCAACGATGTAGATAATATATAAAGTCTCTGGTAGCAATAGCGTTACTCACCAGTCTCTGGTAGCAATAGCGTTACTCACCAGTCTGGTAGCAATAGTGTTACTCACCAGTCTCTGGTAGCAATAGCGTTACTCACCAGTCTCTGGTAGCAATAGCGTTACTCACCAGTCTGGTAGCAATAGTGTTACTCACCAGTCTGGTAGCAATAGCGTTACTCACCAGTCTCTGGTAGCAATAGCGTTACTCACCAGTCTCTGGTAGCAATAGTGTTACTCACCAGTCTCTGGTAGCAATAGCGTTACTCACCAGTCTCTGGTAGCAATAGTGTTACTCACCAGTCTCTTGTAGCAATAGTGTTACTCACCAGTCTCTTGTAGCAATAGTGTTACTCACCAGTCTCTGGTAGCAATAGTGTTACTCACCAGTCTCTGGTAGCAATAGTGTTACTCACCAGTCTCTGGTAGCAATAGTGTTACTCACCAGTCTCTGGTAGCAATAGTGTTACTCACCAGTCTCTGGTAGCAATAGCGTTACTCACCAGTCTCTGGTAGCAATAGCGTTACTCACCAGTCTCTGGTAGCAATAGTGTTACTCACCAGTCTCTGGTAGCAATAGTGTTACTCACCAGTCTCTGGTAGCAATAGCGTTACTCACCAGTCTCTGGTAGCAATAGCGTTACTCACCAGTCTCTGGTAGCAATAGCGTTACTCACCAGTCTCTGGTAGCAATAGCGTTACTCACCAGTCTCTGGTAGCAATAGCGTTACTCACCAGTCTCTGGTAGCAATAGCGTTACTCACCAGTCTCTGGTAGCAATAGCGTTACTCACCAGTCTCTGGTAGCAATAGCGTTACAGTCAGAGGTGTATGTCATTCTTTTTGTACCAGTATTCGCTCAGTCTTTTACCACTACTATATACTGGTTGTTTTTAGGAGGTTAATGGTTATTCAATTGGTTGTGGTTATCACTAGTGTCAGAGTATAACCACAGCACCACACAGGTATAACCACAACCAACCACATGCTAATAAAGTTTAAAAGTATCTAGTGCATACGTATGTTCTAGGTAGAAAAACTCTTTATTTTTTCGAGTGTCGCATCTTTTAATTATCTACAATAAACTTAGGAAGATTAGTGTAAGTTACGAATTATCGGTCAGTTTCATATCTTCGGTATTAAAAGAAAAAACAATATAAAAATTGTTATTAGATAGCACTGTGTAATAATAACAATTTTTATATTGTTTTTTCTTATATGTCCGAAGATGTAGTACTGACCGATAATTCGTAACTTGCCCTAGTCTAATATTTTTAATAGTTTTAATATAAAATAACTTACCAAATTTGTTTTTATTATTTAATGTGTTAAGTAGAAACATTTTATTGTGTTCTATTCCCTGTTACATATTACGTAGTTTGATTTTCTTTTCAGTGATTCAAATTTTTTACATAGTGGTTAAATTTTTTATTTACAGTTTATTTTTAGCGTAGCTAATAATTAAAGAAATTACATGTGGTTTAAATTTTTTTACATAATTTTTTTGTTTATGACGTCATTTTTCTGTGTCACTTTACTAATAATTTTAATTTTATTTTTCAGGTTAGCATATGCGACACAGCCCCCAGTGACAGCTGCTCCATCACCATACCCCCCACTGATGCCACTTCCACCACCCCCTCCCTCCACTCTAGTCAGGGTAACAGCATCCGCATCTGCAACCCTCTGGGGGGTGGAAGCTCCAACCCATTGGGTGGGGGAAGCTCACTGGGTGGTGGAAGTTCTCTCTGCTCCTCCGTTGACTCCACCTCCATCACCTGTGAGGCCTCCAGGAGCAGCTGCCATGTGATTCCCATACACCCCAGTGGGGGGAATGGCCCCCCACATAAGATACGGCGCTGTCAGAGTGAAATGGTACCACCGGGTGGGGGGAATTCTAACCCCCGCTACAGAATGGTGGGGCGAGGCAGTGTTGATGCAGGCAGTAGTTTGCAGTGCAGTGCCTCCCCCCGGGGGGAAAAGGACAGGAGTAAGGGGTAAGTGGGGGTGATAAATAATGCACTTTTTAGTTAGCTATATTTAATTATTATGAATACTTTATTTAAAAGTAACCTAGGGTAAGTTACGAATTATCGGTCAGTACTACATCTTCGGACATATTAATGAGAACTATTTAAAATTAATTGTGAATTTATATTATAATTGGTACCCATGATTCCTGTAGGTATCATGGGTACCAATAAAAATAAAAAATAACTAATAATTGTTTGCTATAGAGTCTTTTTGTATTACCGAAGATGTGAAACTGACCGATAGTTCGTAACTTACCCCATTGCTATATATACAATGTATATTCTACATGCTATAGCTAATTATTAATATAATAGTTAACTATAGGCACTTAGCTATATGGAGCAATATCTGATCTTTTTGCAATCAAGTTAATTCAATTTTTACTTGCTCCAGCTCTTTACCTGGGGTATGATTGTTGTTTTTTGAGATAGTTTCACCTGTAACTTCATCAGTACCTACTTCAGCTATTTATTTTATATTAGTTTTAAATGGAAGAACATAGCTATATTGTCTGGGCAGATAAGAGAAACTAGAATTAGTTTCTTGAATATTTCTCTTTTAGTGATTTAGATTTTGGGAATAAGAATAATCACCTGAAAAATATAAATTAATTCTTTTAATTAATTAATTAAAATTTATATTTTTTTTTTCAGTCTGAGGCGCAGTAAAGCGTCCACTCACTTGCGCCGCTCAGTGAGTCAACCCCTAGACCTGAATAAACCCCTTGATGGGGCAATGAGCCCCATTGGGGTGCACAGGAAGGTTGGGGAGGCGCCCCGGAGAGGGGGCAGACCGCCCCACAGACGCCCCAGCACTGGCAACCTCCTGAGTGATAACAACACTTCGGAGGAGGAGAACAACCTCTCTGATGAGGAGAGTAGGGCTGAGAGGAGTCAGGAGGTGAAGAAATTATAAACCAGATATAAATATAAGTAAAATATATCTAAAATGTAAAAACTAAAAGATATCTAAAAATCAAAAGATATCTAAAAATTTATCTAAAAAACAAAAGACATCTAAACTATAAATTTCTAGAGAAAACTTGAGTAGTTAACTGCATTATGTTAATTTCCCAAATTATCCACAGTTTTCTAGTTTCCTATTATTTTTACGTCTTACAAATTGTCATCGAGTACCCAGACCAATTTTAAAATATCTACAAACATTACAATTAGTTAGGTTTTTTTTTTTGTTTTTGAAACTGTTAATGAATAATTACTGATACATTTTTTCAGTTAGTACCTACCAGAATATATGAACTATAGCCATTATAGTTAGCTACTCCCCATCCCCCATTATTGTTGCTTTCCCCCCAACTGCCAGATTAGTCACTTCCCCATCCCTATTACAATTACTCCCGCCAAATCCTCTTAGTTTATTCTTCCTCCCCCACATTTGTTACTTCCTCAACCCCCTTTATTGTTCCTTCCCCCATTTTGACACTCCTTCTTCCCCCATTTTGACACTCCTTCTTCCCCCATTTTGACACTCCTTCTTCCCCCATTTTGACACTCCTTCTTCCCCCATTTTGACACTCCTTCTTCCCCCATTTTGATACTCCTTCTTCCCCCATTTTGACACTCCTTCTTCCCCCATTTTGACACTCCTTCTTCCCCCATTTTGACACTCCTTCTTCCCCCATTTTGACACTCCTTCTTCCCCCATTTTGACACTCTTTCTTCCCCCATTTTGACACTCCTTCTTCCCCCATTTTGACACTCCTTCTTCCCCCATTTTGACACTCCTTCTTCCCCCATTTTGACACTCCTTCTTCCCCCATTTTGACACTCCTTCTTCCCCCATTTTGACACTCTTTCTTCCCCCATTTTGACACTCTTTCTTCCCCCATTTTGACACTCCTTCTTCCCCCATTTTGACACTCCTTCTTCCTCCAGAGTTGCGGCATAGTCTACGCAGAGGCGCTGTGGGACCACGTGACGTTAGACGCGGAGGAGTTGGTGTTCAAGGCGGGTGAGCTGATCAGTGTGATAGACAGGAGTGACACGGACTGGTGGTGGGGAAAGATCAGCCAACAGAGGGGGGGGTGGTTCCCTGTCGCCTTCGTCAGGGTGAGTACCTACAGTGAAACATTTTACAATGGTGAAACTTATGGTGATTTTATACTATTATATAATTCACTTTTTAAATAATATAGGAAAAAATAGATAAATAAAAAAAAATCAATTTTTTGATTAATCTCTCGTAAGAAAAAAACGTTCGATTTTTTAAATATTTTTTATCCAAGTGAAACTTTTAAAATAGTTATTAACTGTTGTCCTGTTTTAGGCAATGTGCTTCCTGTTCTCACCTGTTATTATTATGTAGCTAATATCTAAGCAATAATAATGTTTTTACCTGTTATTCACTGTTTATTATCTTTTTTTTCAGTTGCTGGTGAATCAACAGGAGCATTTCGAGTCAACGGAAGAAATAACAGACCAGACGGAGTGTGAGGGTGTGGGGGAGATTGCCAATGGGGGGAAAGAGGATTTAATACCCCCCTCCACCGACACAACTAACGGGTAAACTATTGATGGCTGAAAATAATTTATGTCAAATGGGGTTAATTCCAAGTTATCAAATGGTTTTGCCTTTTCGATCATATATGAATTGAAAAAAATTCTTACCATTGAATTTTTCTCTAATATGCTCGAAAATGTGGAACCGTTCGATAACTCAGAACTTACCCTATTTCCTTTTTTCGTCATTAATTAAAAATTGATTAATTAAAATTTAGATTATTTAAAATCTAGATTATTTAAATTTTTCAGTATTTTTAACCTAGTTAATGCTCTCTTTTTAACTTGCTGCTCTCTTTTCCACAGTTACTCCCCATGTGTCCTAAGTGTGTCCACACCCCGCAAAGCCAGTGTGTCCGGTGGGGTGGACACCATCAGGGCCAATGTGGTGAAGGAGATCATCACCACAGAGAGAGACTTTGTCAAACACCTCAGGGATGTCGTGGAGGTAATAAAGTAGAGTGTTTAGTTGTCATTTAGTGGATTGGCGCCCCAGGGGATCTATCCTGAAGCTGTCTGTGGTGAATGGAAGAGAAGGGGGTGTCGTCCTTCGCCCTGAACTGTTGTTTCCATGTTTCATGTCATTTTTTTTAACGCTACTTGCAGTTTTAGAGGATAGCGCTAGGGTTATGCTCTTCAACTACGAGGTCTTAGATTTTTGTGTTAGGTAGACTCGTAGGATTCATTTACTATCACCTCTTCATTTTCCTCTTCCATTCGTGAGTGCAGCCACCGGTGCTTGTGTCCCGTTTCGCCACATTCCTTGGTAAGTGACTGCATTCACGGAGTAGCTTCTTTGCATCCATGAGCATTGTCACCAGCAGTGGTAAGTGACATTGTTCATGGAGCCACTTTCCTTTCTGACTGCTTCTTCCAGTCCCTTGTATTTAATTTCCTTTTGACGTCAGCGATATGGCCTCTGATTCCGAAACAGACGTTAAACCCCTACTGAATTAATTAATTAGTAGATTAGCTATTTTTTGTAATTGTAGTGAAATATTTAAAATTAGTTTTGTTAATTAATTTATCGCATAGGGTAAGTTATGAATTATTGGTCGGTTCCACATCTTCGGTCATATCAGAAAGAAGTAAAAAATAACGATATAACTAGTAGCTATCTAATTATTATATAGCTATAGCTAGTTTTAATTTAAATGTTGTTTTTTCTTTTATGACCGAAGATGTGGAACTGACCGATAATTAATAACTTAGCTTCCATAACTTTTTTTAAGTAGATTTTTTCATTTAAATCTGTTTTCCTGTTGAATGTTGACATAGCATCCAAATATCTAATGTTGCTGTTCCCCGTCTAATGTCCCATTTGTCCCTAGGGTTACCTGTCCCAAGCGAGGCGCAGACCGGACATGTTTTCAGAGGAGCGTATCAGCGTAATTTTCGGTAACGTAGAGGAGCTGTATGAGCTGCAGAGGAGATTCCTAGAGGACCTGGAGAGGTGCATCAACTGGGAGGAGCTGCACCTCAGTTGTGTGGGGGAGGTCTTCATCAAAAATGTACGTAACACCTCTTTAAATGAACGTAGGGTCAAGTTACAAATTAGCGGTCGGTTTCACATCTTCGGTCATATAAGAAAAAACAATATAAAAATTATTATATAATTTTATTGGTATCCATGATACCTGAAAGCGTATCATGGATACAAATTAAAAAAATATTATAATATAGTTTTTATTATGACCGAAGATGTGAAACTGACCGATAATTCGTAACTTACCCTAATACCTCATTAACAAATATACTGTAGTTACACTCGGGTAATTAATATGAATCCTTTGAGTGAAGTGTCCACTGAGCAGTTAATTCCTAGCTAGTCATTACTATTTTCATTGACTAGCTAATTTTATAGGTTGGTGTTGGTGACGTCATCACTGAAATAGCTACTAAGCAATCTTTCGCCGTGTGTATATTTTAGACTGTTTCATTTTCATTGATTAATAAAATCTTTGTTTTCCAGAGGGACAGTTTCGAGATTTACTCGGAGTATTGTAACAACCACCCATTCGCAGTGTCGGAACTGCAGGAACTCTACACGCAGGAGAAATACCTGCACTTCTTCGAGGCGTGCCGTCTGCTGCAGGAAATGATAGACATCTCTTTGGACGGCTTCCTGCTGACACCAGTGCAGAAGATCTGCAAGTACCCCCTGCAGTTGCAGGAGCTGTTGAAGTACACCAAGAGTGATCACTCCGACCACCGGGGGGTGGAGGGAGCGCTCAACGCTATGCGGGGGGTTGCTATTTTAATTAACGAGAGGAAGAGACGGGTGGAGTGCCTGGAGAAGATAGCTGCGTGGGAGATGAATGTGGAGGGGTGGGAAGGGAGTGAACTCCTCCACCGCAGTACACAGCTCATCCACCAGGGGGAGGTGGTGAAGGGGGCAGGCAGTGCCTGGCCTAAAGAAGTTACACTCTTTCTATTCGACAGACAACTTATATACTGCAAAAAGGATATCATCAAGAGGAACACTTTCGTCTACCGGGGGAGAATAAGTTTGGAGGAGAGTAGAGTGGAGGAGACTAATTCAGTCTCCTCAGTCTTCAGAGTTTATAGTCACGATAAGAATAAACTTTATGTCTTTGCTTGTAAGTCACCAGAAGAGAAAAATAAATGGATAGAAGCACTAAAGTGAGTATAACATAGATGTTATAGGCACTGATGTATCATTGTATATTAGTAACTAACTATTAAAATTGTCATTGGAATGATTTAAGATGTCCTCCTGAGTGTATAGTTTGATTTTAAAAATGTAGGGTAAATTACGAATTATCGGTCAGTTTCATATCTTCGGTCATATAAGAAAAAAATATATTACAATTATTATTTAATTTTTTTAATAATAATTGTAATAGCTATAGTTTTTTCTTATATGACCGAAGATATGAAACTGACCGGTAATTCGTAATTTACCCTACCTAAATTTAAATTAGATTAGAAAAGAGGAACAAAATATGAATTGTTTCCTAATTTTTTTTTTTGTATTTCAGTCGAGAAAGAGAACTGGTGGCAGAGGACAAACTGTCAGGTTTCCAGGTATCTGACAAGACCCGTCAGTTAGCGCTCCAAGCCGCCAGGAGCAGACTGCTCACCAGACTCAGGCCCAAGAAATTGGCCCGCAGCAGCAAGCTGCACAAACGCAGTCAAGTGCTGACAGTTGCTCAGGCTGAACTGTTGCTGGTGACTAGTGACAGGACTAATAGTCTGCCCCCTCAGTGCAAGCAGCAGCCGCTAGGGGACACTAGTGACACTAAGAAAAGAGGTAGGTACTTCCTAGGGAAATAAAAAAAGGTTTGGAGAGCTCTATGGTTTTCTTCAAAAGATGCGGTCTTTAAATTTACGTTGCCAGATGATGTAAGTCGTACCTTTTATTGTTAGTTAGATAGTAGGAGTTTGGAGAGGTTAAACTGATAGTTTTTTTGATCGTATACCTCCAATTATTTGTACTAAATATAAAGAGAGTAGCTAGGTTCATTTCTAGAGCGTGAATGATGTCAGCAATAGCTAGATACATTTTCTAAATTTTCACTATTAAAAAAAATAGTAATAATTTCAAACTAATCTTGCTCAAAATATAAAATTCTTCTTTGTTTAATCCTTATTTAAACCCTTCCTGTTCCTGGCGATGAACAGACATCTTTCAATTCAAGAACTTTAATTTTATTTAACGCTGATATTTTACTAATCATTCTGATATTAACAAACTGTTGTTTAAATCTTTTCAATGAAATTATTTCTTTGTTTTCCAGGCCATTGGTTCAGTTTTGGAGGACAAAAGAAAAGTAGAAGTCACTCACACCAGAGAAATGAGAGCACAGCTACACCAGTTTGAGGGAAATGAGAGGAAATTCTTCACTCTTTCACGCCAAGTTTTCGTTAGTTTTTTCTCTCTTCTTCTTTCAGGGGGAATGTTTTCTCCAGTCATTCGGAATATAATTTGCCTCATTTTCTCTTCATTAATTTACAGTTTGTATCAAACTGATGACTTTAAATGAGAACAAAATGGGTGGCTTTTAAGTATCTAAATAACTTGCCTTTTAATCTCTCCATAGGGCTTTTAATCTTCTGTAACCGTGATGTTTTATTCCTTCGTTTATCTAAGATATTATTTAATGGTGACTTTTTTCTCTTCCAAAGCTAATAATTAGCTTATGATTATTCTCTAGATGTTGATTACCAAAGATAACCATTTCTAATACTCGCAAATATATATCCTCAAAGTGGTGGGACGACGCCTGTATCATGGATACGAAATAAACTCATAGTAGCAATGATGAATACAGTCGTATCATGGATACGAAACAACTTCATAGTAGCAATGATGAACACAGTTAAGTCGTATCATGGATCGGAATAAACTCATACTAGCAATGATTAGCTTACACTGTTTAGTTGCATCCTGGATGCACATGTTTATAATGTTCGTACCAGCCTTAACATATTAGACTGCTTCGTGTCGCCCCCATATTATAAAGCACAGCCCAAGCTAGAACCTGCTGTAGGGTTAGATCTAAGCTACCCCTGATGTGGGGTTAAATTTAACCCCCTTTTTAGGGTTAAATATTAGTTGTGCTTAGCTTTGTAATTTTCTAGTCAAAGTCAGACACTTCGTTGGCCTTACTCTTTAGCGTAGGAAATGTTTTCTGTTTCGAGCTTAGTGATATTGTATTTATATATGCAGTCTTAGGCAAACCACTTAGTTAGTTACGAGTTGTTAATAACATGTAAATACCGTGTAAATTTTGTAATTGATATATATGTAAATGAAGTGATGATTGTTGTTATTATTACAACCTTGGATGTAGAGAAATGACAGATAGGGTGGAAATTAAAATAATTTATTATCTTCTACCAAACATAAATACGCAGAATTAAGTTTCTAGAATGTTCTGGAACAACCTAGACCAATCGAGAATGTTCTGGAACATCTTACTATTACTGATCTACATTTTAAAGTTTTCCAGAATGTTCTAGAACAATTTTTTGATACATTATTATTTTATTAAGTATAGTATATGTATATATCAACAAATAATATTAGCATTTACACGCAAAATTTGTCAGATCTGTTGTAGCTACTAAAAAATAGGATTTTTGTTCTATTAGGTACAAAAGATAATTTAACATCACTCGCTGCTCATGACAGCAGAAAAGCTACCATGTGCATAATTGTCGTCTATTTGTTAAACACTAAGTTATCAGTAGGGTTGTGACAACATGCTTTAAAATTCATAGATTATGAAAATATAATAGACTGATTGAGTTGAAGACTATTTAATGGTTCTAAATCAGCGGTAAGTAGTATTCGATACCATTTCATTTAGTCTGTTTTAAACGCATATTGTCACAACCTAAGTTATCAGCATATATTGAAACCACGAACTTTATTGTCCTTTTAAGGCGAATTCTTATTATTTAATGATATCACAGTAATCCTTTAAATAGAACTAAAATTAATAGAAACAATCACGCGAAAGAAAACATGTCGAAATGTTAGAAGCTCATCAAATGGAATGACCAGGAATAACTTATTAAAAATGTACCAAACAATTTAAAGTCAAAAAGATTAGAAAAGTAGCTAAAGATGAACTCCTCTATAGTGAGCGTAGTAACTACACCATATAGTTAACAAATTTGCTTTAGTCTGCCATGAACGTACAATCGTTTTCTAAAACTGATGTCCGTCAATGGCACTACTAAAAGGAAAGTTGTTCACTATACGGGCTATTTCTCTTACAAAAGACTCCACATTCGCTATAGAGGAGTACTACTGTACGAGAAGTACTCAAGAAATATAATAGACAGATGATGCGTTACCTACCATAGGATATAAACACCAAACTTTTGCAATTTTACAGTGAAAAAATAACAATTGAGTTCAATCACATTCAAAATAATTTATGAACAGTCAAACAGTTATAAAAATTAAGTAAAGTAACAATTTAAAAGTCGATTTACGATACAGGAAAATATTTTAAAAATTTAGAACAGCCTGACGACCAATCAGGAAGCTGCTTAACCCTGATTTTATTGGTTGAAATTCCACCAATCAGGAAGCTGCTTAACCCTGATTTTATTGGTTGAAATTCCACCAATCAGGAAGCTGCTTAACCCTGATTTTATTGGTTGAAATTCCACCAATCAGAAAGCAGCTTAGCCAACCTTCATCTTATTGGTTGAATTTCCACCAATCGTAAAGCTGTTAATCTGGCACCTCATTGGTTGATTGCACACCAATCACGCAATTCGTCTTTTCTTATTTACAATGTTAAGTATATTGATTATCAAAACAATCTCTGAAATAAATATGAGCTGGAGTGAAATTTTTCAAGGCTTTGTTACCGTTCCATCCTTCACATCTGCCTCGGCCTCCTGTTATCTACCTAGGCCTACTGTGTCTGTCTAGGCCTACTTTTCCTGCCTTTACCTAGGCCTAGTCTCTAACTAGATCTACAGCCTACGCCTTCTGTTTCACTTCTAGCAGCTGGGGATATTTCTCAATGATGTTCAGAAGGATGCCATCGATGTAAGAGCGGAGATGTTTGTTGTCATCTTGTGCAGATTGTAAAGATTTCTGCAACTGTTGAGGCAAATTTAAATAGATTAAAAAAATACAAAAAAAAAATGATCAAAATGCTAAATTGTTTCAATTTCACCCTAAGTAAAAAAATGTAAGTCAAATAAATTAAGTAAATTCCGATAGAAAATATTTGGTTAATAGTATTCCAAAAATGTTAGTAAATTAACTTGTTAGTTAAGAAAGTGGAGAACTATACATATGGATATTAGCTTTTTTTGGAAGATATTAATTCAAACTAATATTGCAAAGCAGTTTAAAATTAATGCATGTGTTGAAAAAAAAGATTAGCTAGTTACTTTTAGTGGAAAAAATAGAAGGTATTTGTTGTAGCTATTCACAATGAATAAATAAAATATAATTTATAATTAAATTAGCTAGTTATTATTTATAGAATAAATAACAGATATTTTAGTTGTGTCGCTTTGAAAACTCGTAATTCTAATTAATTTAAAAATGTTGGTTAGAAGCGTGGGATAAGCTGGCAGTTATTAGCAACAATGTTGTAAAAAGTTGTGTTTTAAAAGTGTACCTTAACCCAGTTAGTCAAAAGAAAAATTAACAATAAAAACCATCAAACTTTTGGGGCTAAACGGAAAAAAAACTCTAAATTTCACACTTCAGAAGAAACTAAAGAAAGAGTGTTCTAAATCATTAGTGATGTATATGAACAAAAAGACAACGCGAGACTAAGGCACCCTTCACACTTGCGTTTCTCAACGCCGCCTTTAAAAAAATGCTCATTGCTAAAAGTTTAGCTACAACTGATTTTAACGGAAACTTGCGTTTTTTTCACCAGCATTTTTTCTAACGCAAGTGTGAAGGACTCCGTTAAAATCAATTGCAGCTAAACTTTTTGTCAGGAGCATTTTTTTTAAGGCGGCGTTAAGAAACGCAAGTGTGAAGGGGGCCTAAATAGAGCAATAAAGCTCTTATTAAAACTTTACTGTCATATAGATCACTAAGGACTTTTTCTGACAAAGTTCAGCCCCAAATAACCCACCCAAAAAGTTAAGAGAAAAAAAGGTTACGTTTTTACCTCCTCATAAGTGTGTCGTTTTTCTTTGTCAGCCTAAGAAGCAAAACAGGAGAACATTTAGCAAAAACTAACTGCAGAACATTTTTAGCATTGACTAACAACAACTAATTTTGTAACAAAAAACTAAAAACATCTAAAAGGGAGCTTTATGTTAGGGAATGTACACACTTTGTCGTTAGTTTTACAGTGAAGTGCCCACAGAGACAATAGAGTGAACAACGTAAAAAGAAAATTAACTGTAACGTTGAGGCAGCGTCGTTCCACTTCAGTTTATCGGCGAAATATTTCCATGTTATTCGCACGGGGATAAAAATGAGGTTCATAAAAATCTGTATAACTGACGATTTACTCAATCTTTGAGAATTGTAATTCTATCTTTGAATACCTAATATCTAACCGCACTCCTTGTTGTCAAGTTTATTGAAATTAGTTTTACAATAAAACGACTTAAATAATTCTTACTTTATTTATTTCAATACTTTTTAAATCAATGAATGCGGTTAGGTACTACGTATTCAAATTAAATTTCTCCAAGATTAGCTGAAATCGTCAGCTATACAGATGCTTATGAACCTTATTTTTTATCCCCGTACGAATAACATAGGAATACTTTGCAACGAAAAATAGTGGAACTGCGGCGCTGCCTCAACTTTACCGACCTACTCATACCATTTTAGTGCTATAAATATATAAAGGAAAGTGACCGAAAGAAAATATTATTCGGTATAATAATTTAAATATAGGACCTTTATTGTTCTGTGGGCAACTCTCAACACAATCACACCGTAGTGTGGTTTACTACCACCAAAGAGTGGTTCACCACCACCATGGTGTGGAATATGTCGTTTACTCTCACTAAAAGTGGTGTAACTCACCTCCTCCACACTCATCTGCTCAAACTCCGCTTTGAGAGAGTTAGAGTGAGCTGCAGTGACTCTCTCCCCTTCCACCACACTGCGAGTTAGGAGTTCCGCCTGTAGATCCTCCACTTGCTCCCTCAGACCTGGGGGAGAGGAGGGGTAGTGTTTTTAGAATTCATATTCGAATGCAAACGAGGTAAAAAGGCAAAAGCAATGTGGGTAAAAGGTCTATTTACTAATAGATCCAAGACTCAATGAAAAAAGCACAAGCCTTTCAGTCACGGTGGTAACTAGGACTAACTACCTAAAAAATGTACTAGCTATAAGCTGTCTATAACTCAGTCACAGTTGGCTATAGAACTAAATACATGCTAGAGTGATGCAATAAGGTACATATAAAGTGCATAATTAGCACTGACTCTTCAGATGAACACACGGTGACAGTGAGGGCAGGTGCAATCACTGCTACAGCATGAAAGTGCTGAGGTGGTTAGTCTCACCAACCACCTCATTGAAAATGCCGAGTCAGCAAATGTTATCATTTTATGCTTATAGTCTATTTACAAGCAGAGTAACGTAGTTCAACCATAACAACTCCAAAAAAAGAACATCAAGTTATACCGTGACTGAGAGGGTTATGTAAGTTTAATTAAGTGTGAGTGACAGGTAGACCCTTTACCAGACATGAACGAGGAAAACTTTAAATGTTGATAAAATCATTTACACTATAAACACGATAAATATTATTTTGGTTCTTCTACTGAAATCATTTAAGACACTAAATTTTGAATTTAATTAATCTCTGAAAATGAATTAAATTGCCTAAATTATTTCACAATGCGTCAATTATCCAATTTTAGTTGTTATTGCACCTTTACCCTAAGGTTCATTTGTAATAACTAGGGTTGTGACAATGTGCTCTTAAAATCATAGATCCAGAAAATATTATAGACGGAGGGAAATAAAGACTATTGAATGGTTCTACACCAGCGGTATATAGTATTCGATACCATTTCATTTCGTCTACGATACTTTTTGGATCTATGATTTTAGGAGCATATTGTCACAACCCTAGTTATAACTTTTGTTAAATAGAAGTGTTACCTCCATTCTCCTCCCTTAGGTTTTTTAGGGCTTCACTCATGTGGGCGGCGTTGGTGGCATCGGCGTCAGTGCTCGGCAGACGTCTTCTACTGTGACTCTGCAACTCTGACGTCAAATGCTCTACTTTCGACCGCAGTTCTAAAATCTCCTGATAAGGAATTTAAAATATAAAAAATGGAGGATATGAAAAAATAAATAATAATAATAAAAAATAAATAAATGGAAAGACAATAATTATCCTTAATATTATTTTATCACCAAAGTCGGTTCAAAATAAATTATTTTTAATAATAATGAAAAAGTAATTTGAATTATATACAACACAGACCGTAGGGTAAGTCCCAAATTATCGGACAGTTCCACATTTTCGATCATAAGAAAAATATAGAATTTAAAATTTCGACTTCTTACTTTATTGGTATCCATGATACCGGCAGGTATCATGGATACCAATAAAGTAACAAGATAAAAAGTTAAATTATATTTTTTTTTCTTACATGATCGAAAATGTGGAACTGTTCGATAATTTGGGACTTACCCTAGTTAACAGTTTCTCTTTTTCTTACCCTGTCCGCCATTTGCATTTTCTCCGCCAGTTCCCTCTTCGCTTCTAGTTGTATATTCTTCTTCTCCTCCTTTATCGTCCTTATCACTAGCTCCCCTTCGCTTATTCTATTCTCCCTCTCATTGCTCTCCTTCAGTTGCTTCTCCATCTTTATCTTCAGTCTTTGTATTTCCTCTTGCAGCATTTCGTTAGTCTTGTCCAGGCTAATTTGTCTGGAAAATGAAAAAAAACATTAAATGTTGTCAGAGGCTACAGGAAATAATTTGAAATTTGTTTTGTTTTCTCTTTGGTTTTTGATGAAAGTTCTTTTTTAAACAGAAAATAGGGCAAATTACGAGTTATCGCACAGTTCCACATTTTCGACCGAAAAAAAAAAAAAATTATTAGAAATTAAAATATCTTTTCTTATATGATCGACAATTTGGAACTGTTCGATAACACAGAATTCACCCTAGTGCTTATGACGTCACACAACAACCTATCCTTTAAACCCGTACATGGAGGGTGGCCTTATTTTGGGACAGCAATCTGTAGATGTGGCACATCAGCAAAGTTAAAGTTGAGCAACAGTGTACTGGTTAACCCTTTCCTTTACTTATAATGAACCTATTAAAGCAGTCTTTTAACCCTTTAAAGCAGTCTTTTAACCCTTTAAAGCAGTCTTTTAACCCTTTAAAGCAGTCTTTTAACCCTTTAAAGCAGTCTTTTAACCCTTTAAAGCAGTCTTTAAACCCTTTAAAGCAGTCTTTTAACCCTTTAAAGCAGTCTTTTAACCCTTTAAAGCAGTCTTTTAACCCTTTAAGGCAGTCTTTTAACCCTTTAAAGCAGTCTTTTAACCCTTTAAAGCAGTCTTTTAACCCTTTAAAGCAGTCTTTTAACCCTTTAAAGCAGTCTTTTAACCCTTTAAAGCAGTCTTTTAACCCTTTAAAGCAGTCTTTTAACCCTTTAAAGCAGTCTTTTAACCCTTTAAAGCAGTCTTCTAACCCTTTAAAGCAGTCTTTTAACCCTTTAAAGCAGTCTTTTAACCCTTTAAAGCAGTCTTTTAACCCTTTAAAGAAGTCTTTTAACCCTTTAAAGCAGTCTTTTAACCCTTTAAAGCAGTCTTTTAACCCTTTAAAGCAGTCTTTTAACCCTTTAAAGCAGTCTTTTAACCCTTTAAAGCAGTCTTTTAACCCTTTAAAGCAGTCTTTTAACCCTTTAAAGCAGTCTTTTAACCCTTTAAAGCAGTCTTTTAACCCTTTAAAGCAGTCTTTTAACCCTTTAAAGCAGTCTCTTTAACTCTTTACTTACTTTATGGAGTAGTTCTCTATAGTTAGCTCCCTCTCCCTCTCTATCCTCGTTATCAGCTCCTTGTTTCTCCGCATCTCCTCCGCCAGGCGCTCCTCTCCCCGGTGCTCACTCTCACGAAGCTGCTCCTCCAGCATATTCACCCTGGGGGAAAAACGGTAAGTTATTGCATGGGACAATATCACCCACTGTATAGTAAATATTAGTTACTAGAGTACTTGACCATTAAGAATAACGCGACTTCATCATTAGTAATTTATTATCAGTTATTAGGATACTTTTAATGAATTCAATTTAAAAATATTTTTCTGCATAGACTGATTTATTTTATAGATAAAATAAATTTAAAATGGATTAAAAAAATCAGAATTCAAATACCAAGTCAATATATTCCCGTGCGTATCATAGTTACATTCTTCATGTTTAATACCCATAGTGTAAAAGCGGACACCAAATAAATAAATAAACAGACTATGGGTGTTATTAGGATAGACATATTTAAATATTCCTTAAATATATGAATACTATAGATTTGAATATTGCATGGTACAGGACAGACCCCGCTTTTATGAAGCTCAAGTAGCTAATTGCGAGACACGTATCTAAGTTATTACAGTACGTATACATATAAAACGGAGACTAATTTTTATAATGTTTATTTTTCCGATAACTAAGATAAACATTATCATTATTCAGATTATGTTAGCTATTAGAAGCAATTGGTATAGATATAAGTCTTAATAACAGAATTTAATTTCATCAGCTTATTATAGCAACAGACACCGCAATACACGCTAAGTCGAACCCGCAAGACCATTTTCTATTACTCCAACTCATAGAAAATGAAATAATTTAAGGGATTACAATTATATAATAACTTTGAGACATGTCTCGCTCTTATTAACATTAATAATAAGTCTGAGTTGTGATTTTGTCATCACATAATACATCACATGGTACATCAAACAGTACATCACATAGTACATCACATGGTATATCAAACAGTAGCTACATCACATGGTACATCAAACAGTACATCACATGGTAGGTACATCAAACAGTAGCTACATCACATCACACGCTATATTTGATTTAACACACCAAGTCATTTCCGGTACATATGAGTGTGATGTCATGAAAAGAACTTAGCAAGACACTCTTGTGATGTACAGTCAGACAAAGAGATAGCACTGATAGTACTAGACTACTAGTATCAGAGATACGATAGTGATAGTATCCTAGATACGATAGTGATAGTATCCTAGATGCAATAGTTATAGTATCCTAGATGCAATAGTTATAGTATCCTAGATGCAATAGTTATAGTATCCTAGATGCAATAGTTATAGTATCCTAGATGCAATAGTTATAGTATCATAGATGCAATAGTTATAGTATCCTAGATGCAATAGTGATAGTATCCCAGATACAATAGTGATAGTATCCCAGATACAATAGTGATAGTATCCTAGATACAATAGTGATAGTATCCTAGATATAATAGTGATAGTATCCTAAATACAATAGTGATAGTATCCTAAATACAATAGTGATAGTATCCTAAATACAATAGTGATAGTACCCTAGATGCGATAGTGATAGTACCCTAGATGCGATAGTGATAGTACCCTAGATGCGATAGTGATAGTACCCTAGATGCGATAGTGATAGTACCCTAGATGCGATAGTGATAGTATCCTAGATGCGATAGTGATAGTATCCTAGATGCGATAGTGATAGTATCCTAGATGCGATAGTGATAGTATCCTAGATGCGATAGTGACAGTATCCTAGATGCGAGTGATAGTATCCTAGATGCGAGAGTGATAGTATCCTAGATACGATAGTGATAGTATCCTAGATACGATAGTAATAGTATGCTAGATACGATAGTGATAGTATGGTAGATACGAGAGTGATAGTATGGTAGATACGAGAGTGATAGTATCCTAGATACAATAGTGATAGTATGCTAGATGCGATAGTGATAGTATGCTAGATGCGATAGTGATAGTATATTTAGATGCGATAGTGATAGTATATTTAGATACGATAGTGATAGTATCCTAGATACGATAGTGATAGTATCCTAGATACGATAGTGATAGTATCCTAGATGCGATAGTGATAGTATGCTAGATGCGATAGTGATAGTATCCTAGATGCGATAGTGATAGTATCCTAGATACGATAGTGATAGTATCCTAGATACGATAGTGATAGTATTCTAGATACGATAGAGATAGTATCCTAGATACGATAGTGATAGTAGCCTATATACGATAATGATAGTAGCCTAGATACGATAGTGATAGTAGCCTAGATACGATAGTGATACTATCCTAGATGCGATAGTGATAGTATCCTAGATGCGATAGTGATAGTATCCTAGATGCGATAGTGATAGTATCCAAGATGCGATAGTGATAGTATCCAAGATGCAATAGTGATAGTATCCTAGATACGATAGTGATAGTATCCTAGATACGATAGTGATAGTATCCTAGATACGATAGTGATAGTATCCTAGATACGATAGTGATAGTATCCTAGATACGATAGTGATAGTATTCTAGATACGATAGAGATAGTATCCTAGATACGATAGTGATAGTATTCTAGATACGATAGAGATAGTATCCTAGATACGATAGTGATAGTAGCCTAGATACGATAATGATAGTAGCCTAGATACGATAGTGATAGTAGCCTAGATACGATAGTGATAGTATCCAAGATGCGATAGTGATAGTATCCAAGATGCGATAGTGATAGTATCCTAGATACGATAGTGATAGTATCCTAGATACGATAGTGATAGTATCCTAGATACAGTATACTAGGGGATGACCACATTTGGGACTACCTGGTCCAGTGTGTAAGTAATATCTACCCAGCACACCTATGTGTGTTAATCATTATAATTAATATATTAATAATTAATATGCATGTTTTTTAATATATGTGCTATTTAATATAATTAATAGATTAGTAATTGATATATGTGTAATTTAAAATAAATTGTCCCCCTCACCTCGCCTGTAGGACGGAGTTGTCCTGTTTGACCCTAACTATCCTGTCCTGGGAGTCATTGTGACTGTCCCCCAACTCCTCCACCTTCCCCTGGAGGATCTTAACCTGTGGGGGGGGGGGGGGAAGTTAGATGGGGAAAGAAGAAGTACCTATGTATTTCATTTACATCAATTTATTTCATTGTTTAAAAGACAATATTTCATTGTTATAAAAAAGATAATAATAACAATTAAATACGATTACAATATATGAAATATTACCAAGAGTAACTGAAATTAACATAAAATAGGGGAAGAACATGTCAGGAATTAACCAGAATTAAAGTTAAAAATAAACATAGAATTAGTGCAGAAAAAAGGGTTAGAAAAAAAGAGACACCCACCGTATTCAGCAGCTCCCTAACCCCACTCGGGTTATCGAACTCATCATGTACAGGCCCTAACCCACTGGGGACAAAGGGCACGTCCTGTAACCCAGGCAAACAGAACTCAAACTGCCCCTGCCAATAATCGAACTCTAACTCAGTCTCTAACATTTCAACTCTAGACTTAGGAGTTCTTCTTTGGGGTTTGCTAAAATCCCCAACACTCATGTCCCCACCGACACCTTCCCACGTCTCTTCCCCGCCTTCGGGGCTACTGGACGGGGTGGAGTGTTTATCTGTGTCGGGGTCATAGTCGGAACTGAGGAGGGAGTCCCGCATGGGGTCCTTCACCATTTGGGGTAAATCCATTGTAACTCACAATTAAATGAATATCATAAAAATGACCACCGCATTACTAACTATAATTGTCTACAAATTAATTAAATTAAAGAAAGTATTTCTTAAAATCAATAAAACTCATTAGAATGTTTACAAGGTTCACAAGGTAACCACTAGAGGTTCACAATGTAGTTAACAACTAGAGATTCACAATGTAGTTAACCACTAGAGGTTCACAATGTAGTTAACCACTAAAGGTTCACAATGTAGTTAACCACTAGAGGTTCACAATGTAGTTAACCACTAGAGGTTCACAATGTAGTTAACAACTAGATGTTCCCAAAGTAACCACTAGATGTTCACAAGAGTGTCTTTGTTAACCGTTTACCTCATCTGGTTAACACTTGTCACCACCAATCTAAGACTAATAAGCTGAAGAATTATATTTAGACTAAAGTAAACAAACTGCAGCACTAACTGCAGTGCTACAGTAGCACTTAGTTAAGGGTGTGTACGTGAGTGCTAACTAACACACTAGGAGAAACTCATTAACACACTAGCAGTGACTTTAACACACCAGTGCTAAGTGTGTTAATAGTACACACGCAGAGAGAGAGAGAGAGGGTAGAGGTGCCCTCTTAGAGGGTAAGGAGGAGACTGAGGGTGAGTGAGATGGCATGGGGCCAATGCCAATGAGGGTAAGTGAGGGGTGTGGTGAGAGTGAAATGAGTGTGAATGAATGAAGGTGAGAGTGATGGTGAGTGATATATAAAATAACCCATAAATAACTAGGGTGAGTTCTTAATCATCGGTCGGTTCCACATTTTCGGTCATATAAGAAAAAACGATAAAATAATGATCATTTCACTAGGATCGGTTGAGTAAAAACTACCAACCAGGGTTGGTAGTTTTTTTTTCTTATATGACCGAAAATGTGGAACTGACCGATAATTAAGAATTTACCCTAGTGACTTATTAACTCAAATCATCTAATATATCGTTTCCTAGAGTCACTCACTAACATTCAATTCACACAAACTATGATGAATTCATAACCTCCCAATGTTGGCGATGGTACCAGTGACGCGCTACTACTTTTAGTAACGTGACGTCACGGTACAACTGTGACAAAGCAACATGGGAATAACACTTAGACACGTCAATAAAGTACTGATACCCCTCTTATTCTACCCTTTAAATCCTGAGGGCTAATATAAATGCCAAGTACATTTCTTTAGTAAAACAATTAAGAGATTAAATACAGAAATTAAAAGATTCATATAGCACTTCGATATTATCATCCACTGTTCCTGACGATGAACAGACATCTTTTTATTCGAAAGCTGTATCAATATTTCTTTTCAAATTTGAATTGTTATAGGGTAAGTTCCGAATTATCGGTCAGTGCTACATCTTCGGTAATATGAGAAAAAACAATATACAAATTATTATCAGATAGTACTGTGTTATAATAACGAGTTTTATATTGTTTTTTCTTATATGACCGAAGATGTAGTACTGACCGATAATTAAGAACTTACCCTATCGTCAGATTCAAATTAAATGGTGTGAAACTTTTCAACATTCACTGGTTAACATTCACTACATAATTTAATATCATTCATTACACCAGTAGGTATTGTACCTGAAGTAAATCAGAGATAGTCTATCTCTACACTAACACATCTAGAGATAGACTGCACTCCTCTGAGACTATCCTTATCTTATCTGATAAGAGACTCTTCCGATAGAGATAAACAAACAGTATTGTCTCTACTGTCGCCTATTGCTCTGTGGGCACTTCACTCTATTGTCTCTACTGTCCCTATTGCTCTGTGGGCACTTCACTCTATTGTCTCTACTGTCCCTATTGCTATGTGGGCACTTCACTCTATTGTCTCTACTATCCCTATTGCTCTGTGAGCACTTCACTCTATTGTCTCTACTATCCCTATTGCTCTGTGAGCACTTCACTCTATTGTCTCTACTGTCCCTATTGCTCTGTGGACACTTCACTCTATTGTCTCTACTATTTCTATTGCTCTGTGGGCACTTCACTCTATTGTCTCTACTATCCCTATTGCTCTGTGAGCACGTCACTCTATTGTCTCTACTGTCCCTATTGCTCTGTGGACACTTCACTCTATTGTCTCTACTATTTCTATTGCTCTGTGAGCACGTCACTCTATTGTCTCTACTGTCCCTATTGCTCTGTGGACACTTCACTCTATTGTCTCTACTATTTCTATTGCTCTGTGGGCACTTCACTCTATTGTCTCTACTATTTCTATTGCTCTGTGGGCACTTCACTCTATTGTCTCTACTATTTCTATTGCTCTGTGAGCACGTCACTCTATTGTCTCTACTGTCCCTATTGCTCTTTGGACACTTCACTCTATTGTCTCTACTATTTCTATTGCTCTGTGGGCACTTCACTCTATTGTCTCTACTATTTCTATTGCTCTGTGGGCACGTCACTCTATTGTCTCTACTGTCCCTATTGCTTTGTGGACACTTCACTCTATTGTCTCTACTATTTCTATAGCTCTGTGAGCACGTCACTCTATTGTCTCTACTGTCCCTATTGCTCTGTGGACACTTCACTCTATTGTCTCTACTATTTCTATTGCTCTGTGGATACTTCACTCTATTGTCTCTACTATCCCTATTGCTCTGTGGGCACTTCACTCTATTGTCTCTACTATCCCTATTGCTCTGTGGGCACTTCACTCTATTGTCTCTACTATCCCTATTGCTCTGTGAGCACGTCACTCTATTGTCTCTACTGTCCCTTTTGCTCTGTGGACACTTCACTCTATTGTCTCTACTACCCCTATTGCTCTGTGAGCACTTCACTCTATTGTCTCTACTATCCCTATTGCTCTGTGGACACTTCACTCTATTGTCTCTACTATTTCTATTGCTCTGTGGACACTTCACTCTATTGTCTCTACTACCCCTATTGCTCTGTGAGCACTTCACTCTATTGTCTCTACTATCCCTATTGCTCTGTGGGCACTTCACTCTATTGTCACTACTATCCCTATTGCTCTGTGAGCACTTCACTCTATTGTCTCTACTGTCCCTATTGCTCTGTGAGCACTTCACTCTATTGTCTCTACTGTCCCTATTACTCTGTGAGCACTTCACTCTATTGTCTCTACTATCTCTATTGCTCTGTGAGCACTTCACTCTATTGTCTCTACTGTCCCTTTTGCTCTGTGGACACTTCACTCTATTGTCTCTACTATTTCTATTGCTCTGTGGACACTTCACTCTATTGTCTCTACTACCCCTATTGCTCTGTGAGCACTTCACTCTATTGTCTCTACTATCCCTATTGCTCTGTGGGCACTTCACTCTATTGTCTCTACTATCCCTATTGCTTTGTGAGCACTTCACTCTATTGTCTCTACTATCCCTATTGCTCTGTGAGCACTTCACTCTATTGTCTCTACTGTCCCTATTGCTCTGTGGACACTTCACTCTATTGTCTCTACCATCCCTATTGCTCTGTGAGCACTTCACTCTATTGTCTCTACTATCCCTATTGCTCTGTGAATCAAAGACTGGACTAGCTCAAAAAAAGAACAAACTAAATCAAGAAAATATAAACTAAAACTAATGATTATGGTAAAGATAATTAGTTAATGATGATCATGCTGAATAATAAAGATCACTCTTAGCATTCCTATATATGGTGTCAAAACTACGACATCTGACAATAGTGCGCCAGTGTTATGCAGTGGTATTCACACATCAACCTTGGGTGAGTTCCGAGTTATAAACCTGATCCACATTTACGAAAATATAAAGAGATATATAATTTAGCATTTTAAATAATTATTTTAATTGGTATCCATAATAATTATTATCATTAATAGGGAAAACCCTATTCGCCGTTGATAGTTCTGGTGAGCATTCAAGCAGCGAGTGAGCCCATATGTAACGAATCTCCGTTGAACCGATCGAGAGGCTAGTCGATAAAATCCCCCATTCACCCAATTCTTTCAAGAAAGGAATGAAATTGAGAGAAGCTGAGAGTTTTGATGATTCTGTAGAAGTACGTTAAAAGTCCTTCCCTAGTTGAGTTCCTAACCCCAAAGGGCCGTACACACGTAGGGTTTTTTAAGTCTTTCCACCATACTTTTTGTTAAGCTCCTCCTACTTTTTCTACGAGAATATAGAGAAAAAAACAATATAATTATAAGCTTTTTATTTTAGCTGGTATCCATGAATACCTGTAGGTATACCAACTAACGTAATTAATAATTATATCGTTTTTCCTATATTCTCGTAGAAAAAGTAGGAGTAGCTTAGTAAAAAGTCTGGTGAAAAGACTTAAAAAAACCCTACGTGTGTACGGCCCTTAAGATAAGAAGGGCCATTCTTCAATAGTATCAATTACTGTCTCTGGGCCAAAATCAGATCGTCCGCAAGTATCATTAGTCCATTTTCCTGTAATTCTGTTGTGGAATCCAATACTCCGATGCACTGGAACAATTCGTAGCGTAAGACGAAGAAGTTTCATTCAGGTTAACGACAGCAGTCTTTGACTTCCACTCGTGTCCAAGAAGCCGTTCAGAGAACTCTTTGGTCAGTCTGCAAGAAGACAGGTTGGTACACCTTCTTCTGCTGTTTTGCACAATCATCAGTAAATTGAGCACTGAATTGGTAGAAAGGGTTTCGTTACTGCGCAGGGGGTCCTAGGTCCTTGCTGCTTTATTTGCTAAGAAATCATCAGTTTAATTACCAATGGTACCGACGTGAGCCTTAACCCACACATCAGTCAAGTGCCCCAGAAAGTTCAGGGCGTCCACACAGTTGATATACCTTATGGCTCCGATCGTCTTCGAACTGACCACAGCTTTCATGGCTGTTAGAGTATATAATAACTCTCTCCTAATCAGGGTCTCTGGAAATGATGCTGGTCAGTCTCTCTGCTGCCAGAGTGATCGCTAATATCTTTGCCTGGAAAATGGCAGAGTGGTATACTAGAGATTCCACCATGTCCTCAACTTTTTTACCATAGAAGTGAACTCCGGAAACAGTTCTGCCAGATTCTAGCTATGAACTATCCTTGGAACAGGCCACAGTTGAACCTTCCACTGCGTGGCCGGAGACCACAGTAGCTATCACATGCCGAATTTCTTCCGTAAGCCTTAGAAGGTGGTAGTTTCATTTTTGTTTCCATTTAAACATAGTGGCAAAGGTTTGGTCACGGCATAAGGAAAATCTAGATTCACCAGCCCATTCCGTTGATCTTTCTAAACTTGTTCACTGATAATAGTAGATTCTTGTTGATAACAGGAGTACATCATCAGCGTAAGTCAGTGCGAAGATCACTAACACTTTGGTCAGTCTCCCCGAAATGTTCACTCATCAATAGATTGAACAAAAGTGGTGAGAGAACTGAATCCTGTGGTGTGCCCCTAGTCAAACGAACCGTGACTTCAACTCTCAAGCATTCCCATAATTCAAGTGTCGAGGTGCATCTCTATTCCTGCTTCATTAAGGCGATCATGGATACAAATTAAAGTAACAAGTTAAATTATATATTCTTTCCTATATCATCCAAATGTGGAACCGGTGAATACTTCGGAACTTACTCTAGGTGTGTTAAAGACAGGTAAGTAAGTAACAACACATCCATGCAGTGTGGTTACCTGCATAACTTACCTTTTCTAATAAGTAGACATGGTCACCTTCTTTGTGATGGTCCACAAGAGTAAGTGGTTCATCGACAGGGACCACAGGACCATCTAGTTCTGGGTCCTTGACTTCGTCTGTACTAACTAGTGCAACCTCGCTACTAGTGAGAAAAAATGAAATAGTGAATAAGAGAGTTAAGCGAGAGGATTGAAGAGAACACCGAAAAACTACCCCCTGTAAGCAATACCTGAAAGCTAATTAGTGAAGGTAGGAAGCAGGTGAGTACAGGCTCAGTCAAACGAACGGTTTTCAAACGACGGCGGTTTTAAACACCTTGGATTTGTCAGACGGGCCGTTTCACCGCCCGCTGCGGCTAAACAGCTCGTCTGACATGCATTGGCTCCAACTTTTCAGCTGTGTTGAAGATGAGCTTGGAACAGAAAACGCTGTAGGGCTGTATATGCCCGTAAGCGAGGGTTTGAGTTCCGACCCCTCGGTTGAGCGGCTTAACCGCCCCCGTGACACCCCTGGATTTTAACATGGGTTCAATAGAATTACTTTTCAAAAGCGGTTTATCGGCAGCTAAACCGCTTCTGAAACGCAGCACAAAACCGCTCGTTTGACTGGGCGCTAAAGGCAGGAAAACAGGCGAGTAAAAGAGGTAAGCAGGTGAGTAAAGAAAAAATGCTGAGTCATTCTCTACCTGACTCATCAAATCTTGCACATCTTCTTCCATTGACGCATCAGAGGGTATATCATCCCCATCCGGATGCCCCCCGGGGGAGCGCCCCAAGGAGAAAGAGGGGGACCTGAAGAGGTGGGTGGCGGCACCTGCGGCGGTTCCTCCGGCACTGAAGCGACGGGGACCGTTACTGTGGGGGAAAGGGTATTAAAGTGGGAGGAAAGTGGTAAAAACAACTCCAAACGAACAAAATGAAAAAAAAACACACTTCAGAATAATAAACATGCAATATATTAATCCACACTTTTTTTAATGTTCAACCCTAACTTACCCGTATGGGAAGTACTCGAAAGTACTTTCATTGTGACAATAGTTAACACTTTCTGAGAGAGTTAGTACACCCATAGTGCTAACTAACACTGGTGTTAAAAACTAACTAGTGTTATTTCCTTGATATCCAAATACATTTAAAAACATTGCCTAGAACTTCAGATTGTAGAACATCCTAACGTGCTACCGGTGTAACGTAACACAGTGTCATGTTATTTTGTTCATAATAGTACATTGCCTATGTTTCGTATGTAATAAATAACTAAATTACAGTGTTATGTAGTAAATAAATTAGATCCAATAACTGGTTGAAAATACAACTGATTTGATACAAGTGTAACCGATAGTACCTACCTACAAGCTCCCGATAGTACCTACCTACCTACAAGCTCCCGATAGTACCTACCTACCTACAAGCTCCCGATAGTACCTACCTACCTACAAGCTCCCGATAGTACCTACCTACCTACAAGCTCCCGATAGTACCTACCTACAAGCTCCCGATAGTACCTACCTACAAGCTCCCGATAGTACCTACCTACAAGCTCCCGATAGTACCTAACTACCTACCTACCTACAAGCTCCCGATAGTACCTACCTACCTACCTACAAGCTCCCGATAGTACCTACCTACACGCTCCCGATAGTACCTACCTACACGTTCCCGATAGTACCTACCTACCTACCTACAAGCTACCGATAGTACCTACCTACAAGCTACCGATAGTACCTACCTACCTACCTACAAGCTACCGATAGTACCTACCTACAAGCTACCGATAGTACCTACCTACACGCTCCCGATAGTACCTACCTACACGCTCCCGATAGTACCTACCTACACGCTCCCGATAGTACCTACCTACAAGCTACCGATAGTACCTACCTACAAGCTACCGATAGTAACATAAGCTACCGATAGTAACATAAGCTACCGATAGTAACATAAGCTACCGATAGTAACATAAGCTACCGATAGTAACATAAGCTACCGATAGTAACATAAGCTACCGATAGTACCTACCTACACGCTCCCGATAGTACCTACCTACACGCTCCCGATAGTACCTACCTACACGCTCCCGATAGTACCTACCTACACGCTCCCGATAGTACCTACCTACACGCTCCCGATAGTACCTACCTACAAGCTACCGATAGTACCTACCTACAAGCTACCGATAGTACCTACCTACAAGCTACCGATAGTACCTACCTACAAGCTACCGATAGTACCTACCTACAAGCTACCGATAGTACCTACCTACAAGCTACCGATAGTACACCTACAAGCTACCGATAGAACCTACCTACAAGCTCCCGATAGTACCTACCTACAAGCTACCGATAGTACCATAAGCTACCGATAGTACCATAAGCTACCGATAGTACCATAAGCTACCGATAGTATACCTACAAGCTACCGATAGTACACCTACAAGCTACCGATAGTACACCTACAAGCTACCGATAGTACACCTACAAGCTACCGATAGTACACCTACACGCTACCGATAGTACACCTACAAGCTACCGATAGTACACCTACAAGCTACCGATAGTACCTACACGCTACCGATAGTACCTACACGCTACCGATAGTACCTACACGCTACCGATAGTACCTACACGCTACCGATAGTACCTACACGCTACCGATAGTACCTACAAGCTACCGATAGTACCTACACGCTACCGATAGTACACCTACACGCTACCGATAGTACACCTACACGCTACCGATAGTACACCTACAAGCTACCGATAGTACCTACAAGCTACCGATAGTACCTACAAGCTACCGATAGTACCTACACGCTACCGATAGTACACCTACAAGCTACCGATAGTACACCTACAAGCTACCGATAGTACACCTACAAGCTACCGATAGTACCTTGAAGCTACCGATAGTACACCTACAAGCTACCGATAGTACCTAACCGCTAACGATAGTGCAGATCGTAAGAAAGTAGTGGCTGTTCTCAAGCTATCACTGTAGTTTATCAAGCGGTACTAACTAGCTACTAAAGCATTAGTGATGTAACTGGTGATAGATCACTGAAAGCGAAAGTGATAGACTGATACAACTCACTATTCACATGTTGGTTAACTGACCACCACAAAATAGTACTTAGAAATACTTTTAAGCAAACAGTGGACTTATTAATTTTAAATGTGAAAAAGAAAGCCCCTGCATGATGCTAATTTCACTAATCACAGTTTTCTAATTTTCTATCATTCCTAAAGTTTGTCATCGTGTACCCAAACCATTTTTAAAATATTTACAAGCATTAAAATTAGTAAAGTTTCTTTTTTGAATTTAGTAAATTGTTAATAAATCATCACATGAACACTTTTCTTCGGCTGTAACATAATAAACTGAAGCTAAAGAGGAAAATGAAGAGCTAAGAGGAAAATGAAGAGTGGAGAGACACTGTGTGTGTAGTGAACGACAGCAAACGACTTAATGAGTTAAAGCAACACGAGGAAGTGAGTGGATACCAGAGTGGATAGAGAGGGATACAAGAGTGGATACAGAGGGATACCAGAGTGGATAGAGAGGGATACAAGAGTGGATAGAGAGGGATACAAGAGTGGATAGAGAGGGATACAAGAGTGGATAGAGAGGGATACAAGAGTGGATAGAGAGGGATACAAGAGTGGATAGAGAGGGATACAAGAGTGGATAGAGATGGATACAAGAGTGGATGGGAAGGGATACAAGAGTGGATAGAGAGGGATACAAGAGTGGATAGAGAGGGATACAAGAGTGGATAGAGAGGGATACAAGAGTGGATAGAGAGGGATACAAGAGTGGATAGAGAGGGATACAAGAGTGGATAGAGAGGGATACAAGAGTGGATAGAGATGGATACAAGAGTGGATGGGAAGGGATACCAGAGTGGATGGGAAGGGATACAAGAGAGGATAGAGAGGGATACAAGAGTGGATAGAGAGGGATACAAGAGTGGATAGAGAGGGATACAAGAGTGGATAGAGATGGATACAAGAGTGGATGGGAAGGGATACCAGAGTGGATGGGAAGGGATACAAGAGTGGATAAAGAGGGATACAAGAGTGGATAAAGAGGGATGCAAGAGTGGATAAAGAGGGATACAAGAGTGGATAAAGAGGGATACAAGAGTGGATAGAGATGGATACAAGAGTGGATAGAGATGGATACAAGGGTGGATAGAGATGGATACAAGGGTGGATAGAGATGGATACAAGGGTGGATGGAGATGGATACAAGGGTGGATAGAGATGGATACAAGGGTGGATAGAGATGGATACAACAGTGGATAGAGATGGATACAACAGTGGATAGAGATGGATACAACAGTGGATAGAGAGGGATACAACAGTGGATAGAGAGGGATACAAGAGTGGAGAGTGATTGATTAAAAATGGGAAGAAGCGAGTGAATAAAATACAAGAGACTGGAAGAAGCAGTCAGAAAGGAAAGTGACTCCATGAACAAAGTCACCTACTACCGTCGGTGACAATGCTCATGGATGCAGAAAAGCTACTCCGTGAATGCTGTCACTTACAGAGGAATTTGACGGAAAGTGACACTCGCGGATGGAAGAGGAAAATGAAGAGGTGATAGTAAATGAAGCCTACGAGTCTACCTAACACAAAATCTAAGACCTCGTAGTTGAAGAGCATAACCCTAGTGCTATCAGGCTCCGTTTTTATAAAGCTGAAATAATTACGAGGCACGTCTCGAAGTTATTACAGTTCGTACTTTGCTACTTTGAACTTTCATCAGCTGATTGTGACAACAAACACCGCAATATACGCTAAGTCGAGCCCTCAAAACCATTTTCTATCATTCTAACTCAATACTCATAGAAAATGAAATATTTAAGGAGTTACGATTATAAAATAACTCCAAGACCTCTCGATCTTATTACCATTTGAAATAAATCTGAGTCGTGATTTTGGTCATGCTTATTTTTTCTTCCATGCACACTAATCGTATCGAATGTACGAGACAGAAAAACACTGAACTAACTTATCTATTCACTGTATAAAAAAACGTACACACATGCAGTATAATTCAGATGAATAAATATACATTTAATAACCTCTATTCGTGATATTGAAGAGAAGAAAGTTTATTGTGGTTACCTGACCTTCAATTGTTACTATAAATATTAAATATATAGCAAGTAGAGTATTTTTATTGCCTGTATTAACAACATTTAATATTATTTCGTAACAGTTAAGTATATTCTGGCTCTCGATATATATTGTCAATACTATTATATCTAAAATATATTCTATATCTATGGCATTTTAATTAAAATAATGTAGTTTGATATATATTACATCTAGGGTAAGTTCTGAGTTATTAAACGAATACACATTTTCGATATGAAAAAATGATTGAACTCTCTATTTAAAATGTAAAATTACTATAAAAATTTCCTTAAATACGATCGGAAATATAGAACCGTTCGATAACTTGGAGCTTACCCTATTATCTATATCAACTTCCCATATGTTTATTTAATATGAACTAATTTTCAATTCAAATAATATTAACAGTTCTGAATTTGAATTGTATTCTTTAATTTTCATTAAACAATTCGGTTAGTACAACCACCAGTCTTCTATTGCGACCAAAGGTAGACAAGCAATTTTCACTCTTACGACACTAGTACACTGAGGTGATGTTAGCGTGCAGTGATGACGTCACGCTTGCCATACCACGTGGGTGTGCTATCCAGATATAGCAAAGAATGTGGGAGTGACTGGGGTACGTTACGAGTTATCGACCGGTTCTGCATCTTCGAAACTTTAGGAAAAATACACATAATTTAATATATCAACTCGTTACTTTATTTGGTATCCGTGATACCTGAAGGTACTTTAATCATTGGTATCTATTCTAACTACATGTATCACGGATACCAATTAAAATAACGAATTAAATTTGGTAAATTATATATATTATTAAGTATCTAAAATGTGGAACTGGTCAATAATTCGTAACTTACCCCAAATTTGGTGAAGATATGATGTAAAGATAATATATAAATAAAAACATAAACAATAAATTAATACAAGCACCAATAACTTGTTATATTGAGGTCTGTATGTCACTACTGTCGCAGTCACGCCTTAGAAGTTATAACGCTACACCTGTGGGTCAATTTAGACACCTTAAATAAAAGGCAAACAATTTCGTTAATATAGATGAGAAAAAACGATGAGGATTACATTACCCCAAAGGTAGCACGCTAGTTACACCAGTCGATACAGTAGATGGTACGGGTATCAAGCGTGTATCTGAAGGGTATCAAGTGTGTATCTGAAGGGTATCAAGTGTGTATCTGAAGGGTATCAAGTGTGTATCTGAAGGGTATCTAGTGTGTATATGTGTATCTAAAGTGCATCCAAGTATCTACAAGTATCTAAAGTGTATCTAAGTATCTAAAGTGTATCTAAGTATCTAAAGTGTATCTAAGTATCTAAAGTGTATCTAAGTATCTAAAGTGTATCTAAGTATCTAGATTCTAGAGTGTATCCAAGTATCTACAAGTATATAAAGTATCTAAAGTGTATCGACCACTGAAACCTCATCTAGCAATCAATACATAACAACTGTGTATACTTTTTCATTTCTATATAGTGTAAGTTATGAATTATCGGTCAGTGTCACATCTTCGGTCATAAAAAGGTCTATAGGGATAAAATAATTTAAAGCGTATTAATTAATTAAAGAAATAAAATCAATAGAGTTATTCTAATTTGTATTTATAATTCAATAAATGCAATAGCGTTAATATTAAAAGCTTTCAGTACACACCTTATTTGTATGTACTGTGTACTACAGCACTAAAATGTACTGGAAAATAAACACACGACAGCACTAAAATGTACTGGAAAATAAACACAGTACCTCTCTCTACCAACTCGGTACCAAAACTAAACGGTATGGCACGACGATTGGTGCGTGACGTCATCAGGGCAGAAGAGCGATATAAATGGATTATTTATTTAATGGAAGCGAGGGAATTAACTTTTGTAATACTAATTTATTTAATTTACACTAGACACAACTATGTATCTAATGCTTAACGTAAGTCAACATAAACCAGAAATTAAGTAATATTAAATTTAGCATTAATTATTGTGATTTCAATTCAATAAATGGTTTCAGTAACTAAATTAAAATGTATTCTATTCAGTTGAAAATATTGGAATAAAAGCGTACACTAATTCAGCTACCTTCAGTGTACATAAAATTGATGGAGTAAAAAAACTGAAAATGCAGTTATTTTTGAAAGCACGGTACACTAGTAATACTAACGAGAGAGTTCCGTTCCTCATGTATACAATAAAAATTAAGCAGCAGTCAACAGTCAGTCAACAGTCAGTCAACAGTCAGTCAACAGTCAGTCAATAGCAGGTCAACAGTTAGTCAACAGCTAGTCAACAGCTAGTCAACAGCTAGTCAATAGTTAGTCAACAGCTAGTCAACAGCTAGTCAACAGCTAGTCAACAGCTAGTCAACAGCTAGTCAACAGCTAGTCAACAGCTAGTCAATAGCTAGTCAATAGCTAGTCAACAGCTAGTCAACAGCTAGTCAACAGCTAGTCAAAAGCTAGTCAAAAGCTAGTCAACAGTTAGTCAATAGCAGGTCAATAGCTAGTCAACAGTTAGTCAATAGCAGGTCAATAGCCAGTCATTACTAAATCAATAGCGCAAGCACTGAAATATGAAAATGTGAACAAGAAACATCAATAGTTGGTACACACTGTCCATACCTACTAGCGACTCTGACGTCAAGGACATTACGTCACTATTAATTTCAGCATTTAGAAGAGTAGTTTGGTGTGTAAGTGTACCAACTCGTAGAGAAGCGGTGACCCTTTACGGTATTTTTGATATAGTTGTCCCCGTTTAAATGATGTATTTTGCACGTTTTTTAAACAATTCTTTCATATTTTAGAGCACATGCGTACACTCAAACTAGCCAAGCACTGTTATTTTTTACATTGTTTGATATGCTTTATTTATCTATATATATTACAAGATTATCATAAAAATGCTATGTGAAGAATTGTTCCATTAGTTAACGATATAGAAGCTGTACTTACCGGAGATGGTAACTACTTCTTAACAGTAGGTAAGTAAACTGATTATGTCTTTTCAATACATATTCTAATAAGTTCTTTTTTGAAGGTTTTGCTTGTGAAAAATAATAGAAATAAACACTTTTTACTGCGCTATAAACTTTATAAAACGGCTAATAAAACTGAGGAAGTCTTCTGAACTTTTATGTGTTTTGTGTGTGTTACACATGTGTATCTTTCACACATGTGTATATTTTAACACATGTGTATTTCACACATGTGTTTGACAATCGATTGGTCAAACTCTAAACCTCGGTTAAAAAGAGTTAGACTCATTAGATACTTCCTTCCTAGAATAGCTAGTCAGGTTAGGTTCCGAGTAATCGGACTGTTCCACATTTTCGACCATACAGGAAAATATAACTTAATTTTTTTCTCTCTTTTTTTCTTACATGTTCGAAAATGTGGAACTGTCCGATAACTCAGAACTTACCCTACTGAAAATAAAGTGTGGATGGACATTAAAATTTAAATTACTTACATGAATTAATGAGTAGGTATTATATAGAGCAATAAAATGCGTATATAATTAGTAGATAAAAGTGCATTAATATAAATTATACTGAAAAATAATCACAAAGATAGAAAAATTACTGATATGAATTAACATATAAAATGGTTACAATTTTTTTTATTTAAATTAAAAGAAAGGATATAGAAATGATAAAGAATTAAATAAAAAAGATAAGGGAAATAAAAAATATTATAAAGAAATTAGTCATTTAGCTATGCTATGATTGATAAGTTGAATATACAAATTACATTATAAAAAATAAAAGCAATAATTAAAGCATGGAAGGAATAAACCAATGTAAGGGTAATAAAATAGAGGGCATAGAGGGTTAGAAGCTGCAAAAAGAATAAACCAAAAAAACACATTAATAAAAAGCTGCGAAAGCCAATGTTAAGCGGAACATTTTTGTTTCTTACGTTCGGAATGAACCCCACCGCCTGGGTGCCACGGTCTGGTCCTTCATCCTAAAGGCAAGGAGCGGGGGGTAAATTATTTGAAGTTAACTGTACTAGATAAATAAAGTGGACAGTTATACTAACTGATAAGAAATGATAACTGATAAGGCACCAGTGATGTACATGATGTACTAGTGGTGAACATGTTGCACTAGTGATGCACTAGTGCATGATGCATACACACCAACACAGTGACAACGGTTAAACGTAACCTTAACAAACGAGAAAAAGAAACTGTAACACATTATATAATAGAAATATATGGAATAAAAAAGCATTGATTTTAAGAAAGTGATCGAAACACTTATTAGTCTGCTATCTGTCATTTACAGTAAACTCAACAGTGTGAAGTATGCTAACTGAAATAAAATGGAATGAGTAAGAAATTATTCGTGTTATTTATCAATTAAATTCAAATAGAATATAATTCATAACTTGAATGCAATGTAAATAGCACACTAATTATGGTGAGCCATAGAAGATTGAGAGGGTACCCCACTTAAATCTTCTATGGCCCCACCATAATTTTTCTTGTTTCACACCCAAACGGTGAAAAAAAAAACAATTTATCAGATAGTTATTATCTTAAATGATAGAATTTTATTCAATCCTTAGAAAATATAAACAGTGGGGTAAGTTTCGAGTTATCGGACGGTTCCACATTATCGATCATATAATAATTTGTATTGACATTTTAACTCTTTATTTGGATAGCTACCAATAAAAATAACGTGTTTTAATTAAATATTTTTTACTTCTATGATCGAAGATGTGGAATTGTTTGATGATTCGTAACTTACCCTATTATCTATCTTTTAAGGATTGAATATATTTTTATCAGGTAAAATAATTGCATCGATCAAGTTGTTCTTTACTCCATGTTCCCCATGTCTTACCCTGAGGGACTGCATCGGAGGGACCGTCTGGCCCAGTTGTTCCTCTGCCCCAGAGTGGAGGGGGGGAGGGAGCTGTGCTGTGAATTGGCGGTGGAGTTCAGGTTTCCCCCACTGGGAAAGAGGGGAGAGTATGAAAATTGGAGTGGGATGGGGAGTATGAATATTAGGATCGCTTCATACTTGCGTTTTTTAACGCCACGGAGAAAAAGATCTTTATAAAACGCAAGTGTGCACACATTTTAATAGTGCTTTATTTGCCGAGGTGTATAAAAAACGCTCGTGTGAAGCGGGCCCTAAAGTTACAATAAACCTTGTAGACTAGTAACGGTAGCTATACTGCTTTCCGATGGGCAAATTATCTTTTATCACTTTAATGATAGGGTTGATGTTGGTAACAGTGAAACCGTAAGTTAGTCTTACAATATTCATTATATGTTTAATCTATTAATTGTACTTATTACAATACACATTGGAGATAAGTCTGTAAAGGGCCGTACACACGTAGGGTTTTTAAGTCTTTCCACCAGACTTTTTGCTAAGCTCCTCCTACTTTTTCCACGAGAATGTGAGAAAAAACGATACAATAATTATTTATTTAGCAAAAAGTATGGTGGAAAGATAAAAAAAAACCATACGTGTGTACGGCCCTTTAGAAATGATAAAGTACCTATTTGGTACACATGTGTACCTGTGGTACTAAAGGGTCAAGACAGTTATTCTTAAAGTAGGCCTACTAAGCAACCAAAGGTAAGAACAACCAAAGGTAAGAACAACCAAAGGTAACCCTCTTCCACCCCCCACTCACCCACTGTAAGGGGTGGACTCCTCCATATCCTCCACTTCCCCCAGGCTCTCATAGTTCACCTCCTTCTCACTGATTGACCAGGTGCCACTGTAGGGAAAAAACATTGAAAACTAGAGTAAGTTACGAATTATTGCTCAGTACTACATCTTCGGTCATATAAGAAAAAACAATATAAAAATTGTTACTATTACACAGTGCTATCTAATACTTCTGCAAACCCGGTGCAAGAGATTTTAAAATTATATTAGAAAAAACGATAAAATTATATGTTATTTTATCGTTTTTTCTATTATAATTATAAAATCTCTTGAACCGGGTTTGCAGAAGTATTAGGTAGCACTGTGTAATAGTAACAATTTTTATATCGTTTTTTCTTATATGACCGAAGATGTAGTACTGACCGATAATTCGGAACTTACCCTACACCTTAGAAAATACAGATAAAACTGTGAAACAATGAACACTAGACTGTAATGGAATGATATGGTCTTTAAAAAAGTCATCATTACACTATTCTGTTAACGTGACTGAAAGATTGAATATTTATTTCTACATTAAAGAAATTGCAATTTCCATTTTAAATTAAATTTAAAAATAAGACTAAGCCTACTAGCTATATGTAAATAGTTATGAACTTTTATTATAGTTATTTATAAACTGAATTAACTATCATTATTAACTTCTATTCATATATTTGAACATATTTAATTGCCTTTTAAGTTTCAAACTTTCAATAATAAATACCCCCACCTGTTGTCTAAAACCCCCACCTGTTATTTTTCCTGGAAGAAGTGGGGGAAGTGGTACTTCCCCCAATGGCGGAGTCCACCTCACTAAGCGATGAGGGGGACCCGGTCCCTTCACCACGCATGGTATCCTCCCCGTCCGGTACCGGGCTGAAAAAGGTGTGGGCCGGTAAACTCCGGGTGCGAGTGTTACCGAAATATTTCCTCCGGTCTCTTACGGAGTTCAGCGCTACTTTCCTCTGGCGGAACTTGCTGCGGTCCGGGGGGAGGTGGTGTGTTTCGATTGGGGGGTATGGGGGAGAGGGGGAAGGTATTGGGGTTTGGGTGGGGGTGGTTATCACTTGTGGAGGGGTAGTGGGATGGTTAGCAGGAACCTGAAACAAAAAAATAAAGTCAGAAATGAATCAAAAATAAAATCATAATTTACTATTTTATTAATATTCTAATTTTATTAGGTATAGTAGCTAACTAGTTAAAACTAGTGATATCTTGTGTATATTTTCAACTAAACAATATAGGGTAAGTTCCGACTTATCGAACGGTTCCTCATCTTCGATAATTGAAGAAAAAACTAAATAATAATAATTATAATTAGATTTTTATGTTAATTGGTATCCATGACACTTGCAGGTTGAAATAAAACATTAATAATTATCAAATTTTTCTTACGATCGAAAAGGTGGAACTGTCCGATAACTCGGAACTGACACCTACAACACCGAGTCAAACATTTAGCTAGAGTTTAAAAAAAAATATAGAAACAAGAGACCAGCAAATTGAGAAACTAAAACGTGACGGCAGTGCCAACGCGTCGGTACGTTGTGAAACACGTTGCAATGTTAGGAACAATGCAGAGGTTACTATATTGTCACAACAACGCATTGTACTTAATAGTGACAACGTTGGTCAAACGTTGGGGCTAAATATCAATATATATTAGGGTGAGTTACGAATTATCGGTCAGTACTACATCTTCGGTCATATAAGAAAAAACAATATAAAAATGGTTATTATTAGATAGCACTGTGTAATAATAAAAAAATGTATTTTTTTTTCTTATATGACCGAAGATGTAGTACTGACCGATATTTCGTAACTTACCCTAATAGAAAAATTATAACTAGAAAAATTATAATATATATTTCTTGGTACATTTTAAAAGTTGATATTATGAGTTTTATTTAAAAAAGGAAACAATAAAAACATAAATTGTTGCAAGATGTGAAATGAGGAACACGTTCCCTAAAAATAAATATTGAATGTTTTTTTTCTTCAAAATAAAACACAACTCTGAAAGAAAATTTAAAAAATGTAAAGGGCTCGGGTACGCAGAAAAGCTACTCAATGAACACAGTTAGTATTTGTTGTATTTAAATCCAGTTGTGACTAGACTGGCAATAACTGCCCAGTAATCGTAATCTGCCCAACCCGTAATCAGGTTCTAATACCTACATACAAGTGGGCGTGTTTTCTAATCAGTTTCCTAACTTTCTATTACAAGTACCTATAATTATACCTATAAATGTACATATAAAATATACCTATATATATACCTATAAATAACAGCTGAGTGCCCACAGAGAAAAGATGTGTGTAATTTAAGAAATGACTTGCACTTTCGAATAAAAAAATGCAAAAGATGATCTGTTATACAGGTTAAAATAGTATAATAATGAACAACTAGCACTATTATACGATATAGTAACATTTACAATCACTATAGTATAGTGAAGGCAGTATAGTATAGCTATAGTTCTTCATAACATTGGCTATAGTGTTAGTGCTATAGTATAGTGCAGGCAGTATAGTATAGCCATAGTTCTTCATAACATTGGCTATAAAATTAGTGCTATAGTACAGTGCAGGCAGTATAGTATAGCTATAGTTCTTCATAGCATTGGCTATAGTGTTAGTGCTATAGTACAGTGCAGGCAGTATAGTATAGCTATAGTTCTTCACATTATTGGCTATAGTGTAAGTAATTACTGTATAGTAATTCCCACGATATAAAGTGCAGCAATAGGATGATTCACGTGAGGTAAAATAATACAACTAGAAATAGAACATAGGTACATAGAGTACTAGAAATAGAACATAGGTACATAGAGTACTAGAAATAGAACATAGGTACATAGAGTACTAGAAATAGAACATAGGTACATAGAGTACTAGAAATAGAACATAGGTACATAGAGTACTAGAAATAGAACATAGGTACATAGAGTACTAGAAATAGAACATAGGTACATAGAGTACTAGAAATAGAACATAGGTACATAGAGTACTAGAAATAGAACATAGAGTACTAGAAATAGAACATAGGTACATAGAGTACTAGAAATAGAACATAGGTACATAGAGTACTAGAAATAGAACATAGGTACATAGAGTACTAAAAACGGTACAGTGAAATAAACTTGTAAATGAATATACATTAATTCATTAGTCTACTCTATTTAGTACCATAAATGCACTACTACTATCGGCTTATAAGCAGAATGCACTTTGCTATCTGCACCGAAAGGCTATTGAGTGCATTGTACTGCAGTGTACTTAGCACTTGCTGCAGTACACGAAACAGTTGTGGTTGCTGTAACGGTGTGGTAACCGCAGAGCATTTCTCAGGTGAAAACATTAGTGAGTTTGTGAACTGATATTAGGGGAGAATTAGTTTGAATGTTTAACTTCAATGCAAATAATTACCTTAAAATAAATAAACAGTTTAATCATAATCGTTTATATTTAAAATGGGAGTTAATTGTTTTTTTGGTAGATAGAAAATGAAATTATTCAACTAATTTATCTCTTAATTGGTTACAATATTCAAAATATCACAGTAATTAAATGCTTTAATAATCAATATGTTATAATTAAGATAATTAATCAATTGTTTTTATGAACAATAAACGAACACTAATCACTATTTGTTACAGTGTGAGTTCTAAGTTACCGAACGGTTCCAACTAATCGATCAAATAAATTTAAAAAGGAAAATAAAGAGGTAAATTGTATAATGTTCTCATACGATCGAAAATGTGGCAAATTCTATAACTCGGAACTTACCCGGGATTTTTTTTCTTCAAAAATTTGGGAATTTTAGATGTTAATAATAATATAAGCATACATTGTCGGACTAGTAAAAAAATATATTACTCGTTATATAACTATATTTTTTCTTACGTGTTCGATAATTTGAAACTGTTCGATAACTCTGAACTAACCCTAAGTATTTAGAATTGGCTAATAAAACTTACATAATTATTTTATTTAAGGGTAAAAGCACAACTTTTGCACTATTAACAGAGGAATTAACACAGGTATGTATAGTTCACACAGGTGAGGGCGGTACACATCCTGTGTACATACATACCTGTGTGATTAGAGTGACCGTGACGTAACACATACAGGGATATAGGAACCAACTGGTATTGCACGGATGTGGTGGAAAAATTAACACAGGGGGGGTGGGGGAATTAACACAGGGGGGGTGGGGGGAATTAACACAGGGGGGGGGGGAAATTAACACGGGGAAAGAGTGGGGAAGATTACCAGTCCACACATTTTACCTTAAGCTACAGGGAATGTGAAAAATGTTTATAAAAATATACACATAAATCAGTTTTATAATATCATACACTGGTAATTCGGTTTTTAAATCTAATATAATTCTTAACACCTTCTTAAATATGAAAATAATAAATAATTAGTACAACTAACTAACATCTTAGGGTTCCACAATAGTTATTTAATTTATTTTAGTATCCATGATACCTGCAGGTATCCTGGAATTGGTATATTTTATTCATGGAAAAGTGAAGGTATATCATGGATACCAATTAAAATAATACAGGTAAAGATATAGAATTTGTAAATGATATCCAGAATGAATATATGTCTTAGCAGTTTCACCGCCGCGTTTTCACTGCCCATTAACGCGTCTTCGGATCATCTTTTCTGTTTGCTGGGAGCATTTGAAAATAATGGAAATGATGCAAATATAATTATATCATAGACACGCATTGTTATTTAATGACCTCTGCTTCATGAGAACAGCTTTCCTTGATGACTGAGATTGTAAATTACATATTAGTAAACAATTAATAACTATCCAATAACCATTTAATTATAACCATTAGATTATTATTATATAATATATGCCATATAATTTGATAACCATATAATTTGATAACTATATAATATATATGGTTATAAAATGTATTTCATTTTCATATGCGCCCAGCAATCAGAAACTTTTCTAAATAATCTAACAATTCCGTATTTCCCTAATTGAATAATTTGAATTTAAAAGTCACTAACTTTGATACCATTATATATTTTATTTCCATTATTTTCATATGCGCCCAAAAACAGAAAAGATGCGAGTCTTTATTAATCACGGTTAAATGAATGGAAAGCAAATTTACAGTCTATACTAGCGTTGTTACCGCCTTCCATTCATTTAACCGTGATTAAGAAGCGGAAACAGAGCAGAGAAAACGCGGCGGTGAAACTGCTACCATAGTATGGGCCCTAATGGTCATATTTAAGATATTTCAATAATAGCAAATAGGAAAAATCATCCGGTAATTAGATCTCATTTGGAAATTGACTCTTTACCTTGCATAGATATAGGACTGCATTGATAAGCATATATACATTGCGTATATATTATATATTGATATAAAAGAATGCATTGGTATACATAATACTATGCAATGGACCTTGGTATTTGTAGAGAGAAATATACGCATACTATCAGTCAATTAGTTATCGTACCTCAGTTTGTGCAGTTTAAAGGGATTAGCATTAAAAAATGCAGTGTTTGAAATATTTTGATTGAAAATTAGAAGAAAAAACAGTTTGATAAGAAACGGAAGAGGTACCGATACCTAATTGAAAAGAGAGGTACCGATACCTAATAGAACAGAGAGGTACCGATACCTAATAGAACAGAGAGGTACTGATACCTAATTGAACAGAGAGGTACCGATACCTAATGGAAAAGAGAGGTACCGATACCTAATGGAAAAGAGAGGTACCGATACCTAATGGAAAAGAGAGGTACCGATACCTAATGGAAAAGAGAGGTACCGATACCTAATTGAATAGAGAGGTACCGATACCTAATTGAAAAGAAAGGTACAGATACCTAATTGAAAAGAGAGGTACCGATACCTAATAGAACAGAGAGGTACCGATACCTAATTGAACAGAGAGGTACCTATACCTAATTGAACAGAGAGGTACCGATACCTAATTGAAAAGAAAGGTACAGATACCTAATTGAAAAGAGAGGTACCGATACCTAATAGAACAGAGAGGTACCGATACCTAATTGAACAGAGAGGTACCTATACCTAATTGAACAGAGAGGTACCGATACCTAATTGAACAGAGAGGTACCGATACCTAATTTAACAGAGAGGTATCGATACCTAATTCAACAGAGAGGTATCGATACCTAATTGAAAAGAGGTACAGATACCTAATTGAAAAGAGAGGTACCGATACCTGATTGAACAGAGAGGTACCGATACCTAATTGAACAGAGGTTCTGATAATTAATTGAAAAGAGGTACAGATACCTAATTGAAAAGAGAGGTACCGATACCTAATTGAAAAGAGGTTCTGATAATTAATATTATTCCTATTACTCACACTCACCTGTACAATTACCACAAACAGGTAACACTATCTCACTTAGACGTTACTATCAGCACTTAAGAGATACTACTGTGACGTCACCACTTCCAAACACTGAAGACAACAGAAAAAGAGAGCAAAGCGCACCCAAAATACGAAAGAGTCGGTAATTAGAGAAAGTGTGATATTAGTAACGGTAAGAGAGAATCAGAGCGACAACCTTCCCTCGCACTATCCACTGGCACACTGAGTTAAAAGGAACATGTGACTGCGTAGTGAGAAGGAGTTAGAGTGACGCAATAGCTTGTCTGTAGCGCACTGAATGGGGTGAACAGCGACACCTAGCGCTAAGTCACTAGCGATAAACAGCACTTTGAGATACTTTATAAGCATTAGCATAGGTAACTGATTGAATACAGACTATTTTAACTATCTAATACAGAATTCTAAAGCACACAATCACCCCTCTTTTACACATAACCGTTATTTACTATCCTCACGCTGAGTGTCACTATTTACCTGTGTGCGTGTGTGCGTACGTTACAAACAGGTATGTGAATGTAGGTACACTCCATTCACAGGTGTACATGACGAGACAAAACTGCCCCACTGAAGGATTGCACGGTGCATAGTGTAGGAAATAAATAGATAAAGAGTACATGGGAATAGGTGAGGGATACCATTGATAGTGGTATCCCTGATACCATAGACTAGTGGTTATCATCACGAGGTATCCGTGATACAATCAACAAGAGTTATTTCTACCAACGCGTGGTATCCTTGATACCATTGACTAGTGGTTATCAACGTATGGTATCCTTGATACCATTGACTAGTGGTATCCTTACCAAAGAGTTGTGTAACTGGTATCCATGATACAAATATGTAGTATTCAGAACATGATCTTAGTTTACCATTTTGAAAGAAGTTTCTAATTTCTTATTTAAAAAAAAAAAGCATTGTAGCATTTAATGTCGAGAATTGTAAGAAAAATAAAAAATGTAAGCAATATTTGGAAAGGAACATTAATATGAATATCATACAAGAAACACATGCTTTGATAAATATTAAATAGAGTAGCTGGCAACTGATGAATAATAACCAATCAGGATATTAGAGACAATAGAGTGAATGACGTCACTATTGCCAATAACTATTGATGTACCAATATATGCACCAGTATGTCCTACATTAGTGTGCACCTTTGCATGCGATGGTGTCCCCTAGCGTGTACCAGAGCACCTAATTGCATAGGAGTGCTCTAGATGTTGTTAGGATTAGCGTCAAGGGTTACCATAGTAACCAGGTTATACCTAATAACTAATTCCTTTACTAATTATTAGTTTATTACCTAATGCTCCTGATACACTAGACGATTTAGGCATTAGTTATAGTGGTACACAGTAGAGTCAAGAGATAGCCATGTCTATTTATTTTATAAAACCATGTTTATTTATTTTATGAAACCATGTTTATCTATTTTATAAAACCACGTTATTATATAAAGTTATTAATTTATTAGGGGTTTAACGTCTGCTTCGGAACCAAAGGACATATCGCTGACGTCAAAAGGAAATTAAATACAAGGGACTGGAAGAAGCAGTCAGAGAGGAAAGTGGCTCCATGAACAAAGTCACTTACCACCGTCGGTGACAATGCTCATGGATGCAGAAAAGCTACTCCGTGAATACAGTCACTTACCAAGGAATGTGACGAAACGGGACACAAGCACCGGTGGCTGCAGTCACGGATGGAAGAGGAAAATGAAGAGGTGATAGTATTCTAAATTCTAAGACCTCGCAGTTGAAGAGCATAACCCTAGCGCTATTCTCTAAAACTGCAAGTAGCGTTAAAAAAAATGATAAACATGGTAAAAATTAAAAGACAATCCATAATCCAAATTACAACAGTTCGGGGCCCAAGGGACGCCACCCCCCTTCTCTTCCATTCACCACAGACAGCTTCAGGATAGAGCCCCTGGGGGCTACATAAAGTTAACCATGTTCTAAATAATATTGTTTGTAACTTTGTACAATATTATTTCCATTAAGATATAGGCTATACGAAGGCCCCATGCATATTGTCTTATTAAGTTTAACCTTATTTAGTGCACACTGAAGCCATAAAGTGAACAGATTAAGGTTGAAGAGCTTAGAAATTAAAAGGCCTATGTTACTGTAACTGTACACTAAAGAAATAAAAGTAATTAAATTAAGTTATATACTGTTTAAATTGAGGAAATAACTACGGGGTGAAATGAGTTGTCTTTCCAAGAATAGCGGCGCAAAATATATTAGTATATTTATTTATATTAAATTTGTATCATAGATACAAATATCATGCATCATCTATATGATGCATGATAACCGCTATATGATACATGATAACCACTATATGATGCATGATAACCGCTATATGATACATGATAACCACTATATGATGCATGATAACCACTATATGATGCATTTTATATTTTGCACCACTATTCTGGGAAAGACACAAAATGAGTTATTGGTGGAGAGTGAGTAATGGTGAGTAACTACATGTAATGCTAACTCACCTGGTGAGTTGAGGTGAGTTGGTGAGTAACTACATGGAATGCTAACTCACCTGGTGAGTAGAGGTGAGTTGGTGAGTAACTACATGTAATGCTAACTCACCTGGTGAGTTGAGGTGAGTTGGTGAGTAACTACATGGAATGCTAACTCACCTGGTGAGTAGAGGTGAGTTGGTGAGTAACTACATGTAATGCTAACTCACCTGGTGAGTAGAGGTGAGTTGGTGAGTAACTACATGTAATGCTAACTCACCTGGTGAGTAGAGGTGAGTTGGTAAGTAACTACATGGAATGCTAACTCACCTGGTGAGTAGAGGTGAGTTGGTGAGTAACTACATGTAATGCTAACTCACCTGGTGAGTAGAGGTGAGTTGGTAAGTAACTACATGTAATGCTAACTCACCTGGTGAGTAGAGGTGAGTTGGTAAGTAACTACATGTAATGCTAACTCATCTGGTGAGTAGAGGTGAGTTGGTGAGTAACTGCATGTAATGCTAACTCACCTGGTGAGTAGAGGTGAGTTGGTAAGTAACTACATGTAATGCTAACTCACCTGGTGAGTAGAGGTGAGTTGGTGAGTAACTGCATGTAATGCTAACTCACCTGGTGAGTAGAGGTGAGTTGGTGAGTAACTGCATGTAATGCTAACTCACCTGGTGAGTAGAGGTGAGTTGGTGAGTAACTGTATGTAATGCTAACTCACCTGGTGAGTAGAGGTGAGTTGGTGAGTAACTGCATGTAATGCTAACTCACCTGGTGAGTAGAGGTGAGTTGGTGAGTAACTGCATGTAATGCTAACTCACCTGGTGAGTAGAGGTGAGTTGGTGAGTAACTGCATGTAATGCTAACTCACCTGGTGAGTAAAGGTGAGTTGGTGAGTAACTGCATGTAATGCTAACTCACCTGGTGAGTAGAGGTGAGTTGGTAAGTAACTACATGTAATGCTAACTCACCTGGTGAGTAGAGGTGAGTTGGTGAGTAACTGCATGTAATGCTAACTCACCTGGTGAGTAGAGGTGAGTTGGTGAGTAACTGCATGTAATGCTAACTCACCTGGTGAGTAGAGGTGAGTTGGTGAGTAACTGCATGTAATGCTAACTCACCTGGTGAGTAGAGGTGAGTTGGTGAGTAACTGCATGTAATGCTAACTCACCTGGTGAGTAGAGGTGAGTTGGTGAGTAACTGCATGTAATGCTAACTCACCTGGTGAGTAGAGGTGAGTTGGTGAGTAACTGCATGTAATGCTAACTCACCTGGTGAGTAGGTGAGTAACTACATGTAATGCTAACTCACCTGGTGAGTAGAAGTGAGTTGGTGAGTAACTACATGTAATGCGAACTCACCTGGTGAGTAGAGGTGAGTTCTCCTGAGGGTGGCACTGAAAAAATAAAATGAGAGTTCAATAAATTTCTTCAAAATAAAACTCACAGAAAAAAATTAGAAGTAACAAATATTATCGGAATTAATCAATATAATTAATCAATATTTTTAAGTTTATACTACCTTTTCCCTTTTCAAAATTTAATGAGTTATTTATGATATTAAAGATAATTATAACATATTTTAGAATTTTAATGTTACGAATATTTTAAAATCTAAACCAAATCAAAAAAATAAAACAGTCAGCCAGAGAAATAGTTACAGTTTTCTATGAAAGTTATAGAAAACTGTAAGGAATGGATAACTACGATAAACTTTCACAAACTAAAAATGACTAATTATATAAGCTACAGAAGTTTTCTTACTTTCTCCAGTGATGGTACGTATGAACAGACAGAAATCTTCGTAACCAATTGTAGCGTCAGGATCCCCCAGTCTGGTTATGACGTCACCAACATTTACCGTCTGAAAAGAAGAAAAATAATAATTGAATTGGAATAAAAAAATATTATTTTTACATTATTAAATAAAGAATTGATGAATATATCAGAAAAATTATTCTTCTACTCACGGATGGAAGAGGAAAATGAAGAGGTAATATATAATAGTACATGAAGCCTACGAGTCTGATCAGCACAAAATCTAAGAGGAAAATGAAGAGGTGATAGTAAATGAAGCCTAAGAGTCTACCCAACACAGAAAAAATCTAAGACCTCGTAATTGAAGAGCATAACTCTAGCGCTATCCTCTAAAACTGCAAGTAGCGTTAAAAAATAATAAACATGGTGAAAATGAAAAAAAGACAATACATAATCCAAATCACAACAGTACGGGCTAAAGGGACGCCCCCGCCCCTTCTCTTCCATTCACCACAGACAGCTTCAGGATAGAGCTCTTGAGGGCAGTCAAAATAACAGGATACTGTATCATGAATACAGTCAAAAATAAAAGGATACTGTATCATGGATACAGTCAAAAATAAAAGGATACTGTATCATGGATACACTCAAATAAAGGATACTGTGTCATGGATACAGTCAAATAAAGGATACTGTATCATGGATAGAGTCAAATAGAGGATACTTTATCACTGATACAGTCAAAATAAAAATTAAATGATTACTATTATTATGTTATTTTAATAATTTCCTTAATTGATCGACAATGTGGAACCGTTCGATAACTCGAAAGTTACCCTACTGTGCATGATTAAATCGCATTACAGTTAAGTACTGGACATGAAATATAACCATTTAATTATGTAGATTTAGCATAGAAACTAATGTGAAAATAAAGATAATTACCGTCAATTATTTCGAAGGTTAAACTGTCTCCCACAAAGAAACTTTCCTAGACTAGGGGTTTGACTCCCCTTCTGCCTGCTGTGCAAAGCGCTAATGCTATTCCTACCAGAGGATATGGTGTACAGGGCAGTGCCAGGTTACGGCGACAGTGTCAGTCTTTTTCACACAATCAAAGGAAATGTACGGTGGGACGTAACTTGTCACTGACTTTGTATAGAAAATATAACATCTACAACTATAGATATGACATAAATTAATAACCCCCACCCCCCAGGGTGAAGCTCCCTGGTGGGGGGAGCTATGATCTTGAAAATATTCCACCAAACATATCGTAATTCAATTTACCATAAATTACAATTAATGCATAAGACTACAATCTTTAGTTTGCATAATAAATTAAAAATCCTTACTTGAATATTATATGCAGTATTGACAATTCGAAATAAAAATCTCTGAAACTAGAAATTAATGATTATAACGAATATACCAGACTAACATTTAGAGTTATTAAGTTCACTAGTAAAAAATAAAAACAAGAAAGGTTGACAATTACAAATAGAGATGACAATTACAAATAGAGATGACAATTACAAATAGAGATGACAATTACAAATAGAGATGACAATTACAAATAGAGATGACAATTACAAATAGAGATGACAATTACAAATAGAGATGACAATTACAAATAGAGATGACAATTACAAATAGAGATGACAATTACAAATAGAGATGACAATTACAAATAAAGATGACAATTACAAATAGAGGTGAAGATTTCTTGCCAACACGCGATAAGAAAATCGTTATGCAAGACGCGTGTGATGACACGTTTTACCGTCACGTGTTTTTTGCCAAACGTTTTTTGTTGTCGCTAATAATGGGACTTTAAGCGTCTATGAAGTTTTTAGTGAAACGTTTCTGAAGTTGCGAAACTTTAAGGTGGAAATATTAGGGAAAAAGAACTGTACTATTAAGCAACTAGGGAATAAACAAATAAAAGAAGAAGAATTTAAAAGAATACATATGTAAAAGAATATACATTTAAATTATTTAACAACAAGAAATAATTTGTCATCCACTTGTTTTTCATTTATGAATTAGTTTGTTGCGACTCTTAACACAAATGATAGCTAATGCAAAGAGACAGCGCCATCACTCAGACAGACAATGCATTAATTGACTGTGTGGTCTTTGGATTATTTTTTTTAAACTTTACATAGTTATTAAAATTTAAATGCAGATTAATCCGCTATCATACTAAATAATACATATTTCCATTGATAGTAGATGAAAAGAATGCCATGGGTGTTTACCAATGACACTACAAAATACTACAGTGATAGTATGGTATCACTTTCCCTATCTCTTCTATAGCATCACTCCCCCATTACAGTATCAGGTGATAGTGGTAGATAGGGCTATTGTCACCCTTATGCACTAGGGCAGTAAGGCTCATATTGCAACACTGTACAGACAATGCATCTGTCACGGTATTTCCTCACTGTGTGTAATTACAGGGTATGTATTATACACACACAGATATAATGCACTGAAGAAAGCAGGTGTGGAGGGGGGAGGGGATTGGTAACGTCTGTGTAAACACCCCACTGTACAGCTCTAACCCCCACTGTACAGCTCTAACCCCCACTGTACAGCTCTAACCCCCACTGTACAGCCCATCCCCCACTGTACAACTCTAACCCCCACTGTACAGCTCTAACCCCCACTGTACAACTCTAACCCCCACTGTACAACTCTAACCCCCACTGTACAACTCTAACCCCCACTATACAACTCTAACCCCCACTATACAACTCTAACCCCCACTATACAGCTCTAACCCCCACTGTACAACTCTAACCCCCACTGAACAACTCTAACCCCCACTGAACAACTCTAACCCCCACTGTACAACTCTAACCCCCACTGTACAACTCTAACCCCCACTGTACAACTCTAACCCCCACTGTACAACTCTAACCCCCACTGTACAACTCTAACCCCCACTGTACAACTCTAACCCCCACTGTACAACTCTAACCCCCACTGTACAACTCTAACCCCCACTGTACAACTCTAACCCCCACTGTACAACTCTAACCCCCACTGTACAACTCTAACCCCCACTGTACAACTCTAACCCCCACTGTACAACTCTAACCCCCACTGTACAACTCTAACCCCCACTGTACAACTCTAACCCCCACTGTACAGCTCTAACCCCCACTGTACAGCTCTAACCCCCACTGTACAGCTCTAACCCCCACTGTACAGCTCTAACCCCCACTGTACAGCTCTAACCCCCACTGTACAGCTCTAACCCCCACTGTACAGCTCTAACCCCCACTATACAGCTCTAACCCCCACTATACAGCTCTAACCCCCACTATACAGCTCTAACCCCCACTATACAGCTCTAACCCCCACTGTACAGCTCTAACCCCCACTGTACAGCTCTAACCCCCACTGTACAGCTCTAACCCCCACTGTACAACTCTAACCCCCACTGTACAACTCTAACCCCCACTGTACAACTCTAACCCCCACTGTACAACTCTAACCCCCACTGTACAACTCTAACCCCCACTGTACAACTCTAACCCCCACTGTACAACTCTAACCCCCACTGTACAGCTCTAACCCCCACTGTACAGCTCTAACCCCCACTATACAGCTCTAACCCCCACTGTACAGCTCTAACCCCCACTATACAGCTCTAACCCCCACTATACAGCTCTAACCCCCACTGTACAGCTCTAACCCCCACTGTACAACTCTAACCCCCACTGTACAACTCTAACCCCCACTGTACAACTCTAACCCCCACTATACAGCTCTAACCCCCACTGTACAACTCTAACCCCCACTGTACAACTCTAACCCCCACTGTACAACTCTAACCCCCACTGTACAACTCTAACCCCCACTGTACAACTCTAACCCCCACTGTACAACTCTAACCCCCACTGTACAACTCTAACCCCCACTGTACAACTCTAACCCCCACTGTACAACTCTAACCCCCACTGTACAACTCTAACCCCCACTGTACAACTCTAACCCCCACTGTACAACTCTAACCCCCACTGTACAACTCTAACCCCCACTGTACAACTCTAACCCCCACTGTACAACTCTAACCCCCACTGTACAACTCTAACCCCCACTGTACAACTCTAACCCCCACTGTACAACTCTAACCCCCACTGTACAACTCTAACCCCCACTGTACAACTCTAACCCCCACTGTACAACTCTAACCCCGACTGTACAACTCTAACCCCGACTGTACAACTCTAACCCCCACTGTACAACTCTAACCCCCACTGTACAACTCTAACCCCCACTGTACAACTCTAACCCCCACTGTACAACTCTAACCCCCACTGTACAACTCTAACCCCCACTGTACAACTCTAACCCCCACTGTACAACTCTAACCCCCACTGTACAACTCTAACCCCCACTGTACAACTCTAACCACCACTGTACAGCTCTAACCCCCACTGTACAGCTCTAACCCCCCCCCCCTTTACAATGCACAGCTCATATATGTTATTTAGCACAGGTGACTTTCAAAGCCTTTACCCCTTCACATCGAATGGGAAAGTTAAAACAAACAAATAAAACAAGAACAATAACAAAGAAAGCAAGAACAATAACAGGCAAAACAAAACAAAGGAAAACCACAGCAAGAACCAACATTGTTACAAGAAATGGATACCAAACAATTACTGGAAGCTTTACTTGTTAAATTTAAATAATAAAACATTAGAAAATATACTATCAAAATTACTGAAGTTATTTAAAATTTTAAAATATAACCTAAAATGTTAATTCTTTACATTGGTAACCACTAAACATTCTGCTAAATAATAGCTTAGCATATAAGCCACTAATCGATTACTTCAACTAAATGTGAACCAAATAAAACTAGTACGGGCACACATAGAGCGCATACCTTCACCGCAGCTATATTTCTATATTCAATTTGACCTTGACCTTTGACCCAATCACTACCAAAATTGTATCAAATGGTTGCTGGATAATGAACAATCGTCCCAACAACTTTCAGAAAATTAGGTTGAAAAACTTTTTGAGTTATGCGAATAACAAGATTACCAGTAAATAGATAATGCCCATCGAAACATAGCCTTCAGCAATTGTGCGAAGGTATGATAATTCATCTAACTATAGATATCAAATCTATAAACAGATGTGAAAATATTAAATGTTCTCACAGTAGATAACTTAATAAAATAACTATGTAGTAAAGCACAAAATTGTATATAAACACGCATGGGAATATACTCGATATAATGTATATTGGTATACATTAAATATACCAATACACATTAAATATACAATATACATTAAATATACCAATATACATTAAATATACAATATACATTAAATATACAATATACATTAAATATAGCAATATACATTAAATATACCAATAAATGTTAGATATACCAATATAAGGGAAGATAATGGAGATATTTCAATTTTCGTTCATATTAGTTATATATGCTGCGAAAATAAAAAAAAATAAACTCCACTGCTGTGAAGTAGATAGTACGTAAATGTACTATCAACTAAGTAATAGTAGGCATGCAACGGTACTATTAAATAATGGAACTGTTAAGTACTATCAGTTAGTAATAGAAATGAGTTGCGGTAGAGTTACTCCATTATGTACAACTGAACAGTCCGTAATTTTTGTATTTTATTAATAAATAATGTATGAAATGAAGAAGGAAAAAGAAGTGGTGAAGTAAAATAATCATCATCATAGAAAACGATATATTTAAAGAAATATAAGGTAAAAGAATACGCTTTTCCCGTCTTATATATTTAAATTTTACCATTTTTCTTCAATCTCTAACCCGTACATGTAGGGCGGCCTTATATTGGGACAGCAATCTGGATACAGGCAGGTTGCGAGCAACCGTGTACGGTTTAAGGAACTTTTTTTTTTTTTTTTTTTGGAATTAACATTTCCATATCAGAGGCCATTATATTTGGGTAATATTATTGTAAAATATGATAGTAATCTATAAAAAAGAAAGTTGCAACCATTTTTTTTAATGTAAAAATAAAAAATGTTACCGTAATTTAAGATAGCTAGTCCACTAATTTAGTATTCCATGATTTTTTTCCATAATTTAGGATAGCCAACAAATTTGGTATACCATAGTTTTTAACATCATTTAGGATGAATCATAAATTTGGTATTCCATAATTTTTTTTTCCATAATTTAGGGTAGCAAAAAAAAAAATTCTATTCCAGAATTTTTTTTTCCATCATATAGGACATTCCGTATATTTCACATTGCACAATTCAGTAGTCACACTACATTATTCCTAGAGACTAACACTAGTCACTATAATGTCGTGAGAGATAGTTTCTCTAGACTATTAGTCACTACTATTACACCAGAAGAAAGTGATAGAGAGTGATAGTGATTAGTGATAGTGTATCAATAAACCTTTGGTCAAGCTGTGAGTAGCTACAGGGTAAGATACACATTACTGACAGTGTATCACGTTACCGATACTATTAGCACCATATATTTAATAATTTAATTACATTGCAGCATTTCAATCTTAAACAGAAGCTAGTAAGATAAAACTTTAGCATTTTAAATATAAAAATAATAGTTAACAATTAATAAATAGGGTAAGTGACGAATTATCGGTCAGTACCACATCTTAAATCATATAAGAAAAAACAATATAAAAATTGTTATTATAACACAGTGCTATCTAATACTTCTGCAAACCCGGGTTTGCAGAAGTATTAGATAGCACTGTGTAATAATAACAATTTTTATATCATCTTTGTAGTACTGACCGGTAATTATGAACTTACCCTATAAGCTTTTCATTAAAAAAATAAACAATTTTTTATAGCTCACCAGTACAGTACCTGTTGTTCATACAGTGAGAGTTCCATTACTATAATGGGTTTAGGTTTACGCGTGCCATCAAAAATGACCGCATTTTTACCATATCAATTTTATGTTTACTGATGGTAGTTCAATTTATGTAATAATTATTATCCCTGACTCCACTTTCACTCCAATATTTTCAACTGGATAAATTTAATTTAATTATTGAAACCATTTATTGAACTGATATCAGAATAATTTCCTATCCATGCTATCAGATGCTTGCCAAGCGTAGTATTAGGTTAGTGTGACGGACAGACAGACACGAACCATTTATTGAACTGATATCAGAATAATTTCCTATCCATGCTATCAGCTGCTTGCCAAGCGTAGTATTAGGTTAGTGTGACAGACAGACAGACAGACACAAACCATTTATTGAACTGATATCAGAATAATTTCCTATCCATGCTATCAGCTGCTTGAAAGCGTATTATTAGGTTAGTGTGACGGACAGACAGACAGACAGACACAATCCATTTATTGAACTGATATCAGAATAATTTCCTATCCATGCTATCAGCTGCTTGAAAGCGTATTATTAGGTTAGTGTGACGGACAGACAGACAGACACAATCCATTTATTGAACTGATATCAGAATAATTTCCTATCCATGCTATCAGCTGCTTGTCAAGCGTATAATATATTAGGTTAGTGTGACGGACAGACAGACAGACACAATCCATTTATTGAACTGATATCAGAATAATTTCCTATCCATGCTATCAGCTGCTTGCCAAGCGTAGTATTAGGTTTAGTGTGACGGACAGACAGACAATGACCGCACTCATTATATTATTGATTTGACCCGTAGTCATGGCCACATATTATTAGTTTTCCCTTTTAACAAAGGCTTCGGACAGACAGACTGTTCCCTCATTATGGAAGACACACAAATGATAGCTAATGCAAAGAGACAGCGCCATCATCTCAGAAGTGTGACGGACCTTTAACCCCCTACTTCCTGTGGGGTGTAAACCAGGTCATAGTAACTATAGAGAGTCAGGGCAAAGACAAACTTGAGCAAATTGCTACAACGGGACTTAATTTAAAGGGGGGGGGGGGGGGCATCCGAAACAGTTACACTGAGTATAGAAAAGAAAATAAACAAAGTTAATTAACAAATTAATAAAACTTATTAAATGAAGAGGAATGATGTAATTGCTGACAATAATGTCCGTTATTTCCCTTCACGTTATTTTAATAACAATAAAGGTCACAGTATTTACCAACATGCAGCCTTGGCAGTTACCATTTCTGCCATTTGGTGTGTAATTAGCAAAGTTTATGCACATGTGGTTACTTCGAGGACTTAGATAGATTAAATATATCGCTTATTTTCAAGAACACCGTCAAAAACAAAAAAAAGATATATTTAACTTATCCGTATAAACAATATAAATCTTAAAATACTGATTATTGGATAAACGTTTTATAATCGTAGCTCAAACTGTACCGCTAGAGAGGCTAAATGTCCTAACGATATACCATTAAATGTACGTACATTACAAGTACTAAAATGCCTCTCCTGAGAAGTAGCTTCTTTACAGTTATGACAGTGGTATCGCATAGCGATATTATGTAGAATGATATAAATCGTAGGATAAGTTCAGAGTTATATAATAATATATACTTTTTCGTATGGTCGTTAATTTGGAACCGTCCGATAACTCAGAACTTACCCTGAACTGCATGACCAGAATAGTATGGAGGATAACTGGTCAGTTCAAGGACAAACGTAATAACGCCATTACGAAAAAGAAGGTAACTAATACCTACATATACTGTGATATACAGTATATTCAAATAGAGTTATATAAAGTATATTATATACAAATCTATATAGTATAGTCAGTTATGTACAGTATATTATTATATAGAGTTATGTACTGTCTACAGAATATTATATACAGTACTATACAGTCTATACAATATATATTATATACAGTTCTACACTGTCTACAGAATATTATATACAGTTCTACACTGTCTACAGAATATTATATACAGTTCTATACTGTCTATACAATATATATTATATACAGTTCTACACTGTCTACAGAATATTATATACAGTTCTACACTGTCTACAGAATATTATATACAGTTCTATACTGTCTATACAATATATATTATATACAGTTCTACACTGTCTACAGAATATTATATACAGTTCTACACTGTCTACAAAATATTATATACAGTTCTATACTGTCTATACAATATATATTATATACAGTTCTACACTGTCTACAGAATATTATATACAGTTCTACACTGTCTACAGAATATTATATACAGTTCTATACTGTCTATACAATATATATTATATACAGTTCTATGCATTATATTATATAGAGTATATTGAGTTTAGAGTTAGTCAAATTATTGGAATAGGCTTCACTTACAAGAAATACTAAGGTTGCCATGGTGACCAGTCAGACGGAATGCCAGACGTACACAAACACTTTATAGTTAGTAGATAGTTACTGACGTCAGAGGGAGGAGTAATGAGTTACTTGTAACTCACAATGAGTTACTTGTAACCCCAAGGAGTTACTTGTAACTCTCAAGGTTATTTGGGGTTCGATATTTCTATTTTGGTAAATTTTTGTTTATGAGTTTTAAATGTCGTACAAATTAATATAATTTAAGTATCCACTAAACAGAAAATAAAAACAAATTAGGCTAAGAAATAATTGGCTAATTTTTAGTATTCCAAATTTATGATTCACACTTAGAAAATTAAATTAATGCATTGAATATTCTTTATATAAAATTATTATTTTATACAGAGTAAGTTACGAATTATCGGTCAGTTTCACATCTTCGGTCATATAAGAAAAAACAATATAAAAATTGTTATTATTACACAGTGCTATCTAATAACAATTTTTATATTGTTTTTTCTTATATGACCGAAGATGTAGTACTGACTGATAATTCAGAACTTACCCTATTTATGTACATTGAACAAAAGTGCAACAGTAGGATGAATTACGAATTATCGGTCAGTTTCACATCTTCGGTCATATAAGAAAAAACAATATAAAAATAAAAATTAAATTGATAATTATTATATCGTTTTTCTGACCGAAGATGTGGAACTGACCAATAATTCGTAACTTACATGCTAAACTGTGTTCCAGTTTCTTATGTACAGACTAATTCAGTTCATCCCTGAGGTACCCAAACTTTTTTGGAGGAAGTGACCGGTGTCTGTGTATCCGCTGGGGGGAGGGATGGGCCTGGGGGTTCAAGGGGGTAGGGGTGGAGGAGATGTCCCGAGGAAATGGCTAAACGCGACTGTATATCCATAATGAATGTGTAGCGAAAAATAACTAGCTAGACTACTAGTTACTAGGGTAAGTTCTGAATTATCGAACGGTTCCACATTTTCGATCACCACAAAAATATAATTTAACTCGTTACTTCAATGGTATCCATGATACCTGCAGGTATCATGGATACCATTTAATGAGTTATAATGTTAAATTATATATAACTTATGACCGAAAATGTAGAACAGTTCGATAATTCAGAACTTACCCTAGATAACTTGGTAATTCTTTCCCTGACCTGAATAATTGTAACTAGTGTTATAACAAAGGCTAAGTACATCACTAGTTACAGATTTGGTAACTAGGTACAGTTGCGACAAATAATGTCAATGAACAGTCAAGTACAAGATATAGTTTAGATAATATAGTTATAGTTTAGATAATATAGTTATAGTTTAGATAATATAGTTATAGTTTAGATAATATAGTTATAGTTTAGATAATATAGTTATAGTTTAGATAATATAGTTATAGTTTAGATAATATAGTTATAGTTTAGATAAAGTGAAGAGTTTAAATGGATAATGCATTTATTATTTACGATATATATTTCATAATTAAATTTAAGAACTAATTATTTAAAATTACTTACTGAACTAGTTAGTAAAAATTACATATTGAATTAAAAAAAAAATATTAACTAACTTAATTGAATCAGAAAATAGAACAATAAAATTGTTGGTGGTTTTACAATATTTTCGTGACCTGAATAAATTGTGGTAGATCCAATTTAATTTTAATGAACTTCAACATTTAATTTGAGGCAATAACGTATATGGTTATTATTTGATTGTTATTTCTTTATTTGTAATTTCGTTATTCGTATAACTAGCTCGAAACGTAATAAACCAAATTGCAAGCGTTTTTTTTCACAGCGCTTTTGACTCTGAGAAAATTGTTAAACCCATTTCATATGTATCCAAGATATGCGATGTTTTTGAACCGTAAAAAACGTTCCAAAAACACTCGTGTGACACAGCCCTAAAATTAAATAGTCTTGTTAAAAGTAGAAACATATTTATGTAGTAGCTAGTCAGTATCTTTAATACAAAGTTTTTGTTATTTATTCATTCATTGCAAATTCTAGTTTAAAAAATCGCTAGAATTTACAAACATATTAATGAATAAATAATATGAAACCTTATACCTAGCAAAGCTCATTTTATTTTTAAAATGTACTTTCTTGTGGTACATACAGTAGTGTCAATACTCAATTACCGGTTATTCCCAATCACCGTGATATGACCGGTAAAGTGTAGAGTGACGGTAATTTGCAATAGATCCTATTTCAGTCACTCTAGCTCCTTCACTAAGTAGCATGAAGAGTGTAACACGAGTACATGTTAAGCATGAGCTATGTACTTGTTCACTACTTGTGATGTACTTTGTAGTTATCTACTACAAGCTATACCACTTCAACTCGTATATAACTAGGGTTGTGACAATATGCATTTTAAGATCATAGATCTTAAGAATATCACAGACGAAATGAAATGGTATCGAATACTATATACCGCTGGTGTAGAACTTTTAAATAGTCTTTAATTCAATCCGTCTATAATATTTTTAGGATCTATGTTTTTAAACGCATATTGTCACAACCCTATATATAACGTGTTAAAAGTACACCAAATAGATATTAATACATAAAAGTGTCTTAATTTTTTTCTAGTGTTAAAGAGAAACTTGACTAATTGTAACGCTTGTAGATGTTTTAAAATTAGTCTCGGTAGCTAGCTACACGATGACAAATTTGTAACATTTGAAAACAGTAGAAAATTAGAAAACTGCGATTAATGAAATTAGCATCAGCAGTGACTCTTTTCTCTTAGTTTGTACTTACGTTACTTTTTTTTAGTCTATTGCAGTAGCACAGCCTATATTTAGGAGAGAACTTTTTCACCCATCGATACAATTAACTCAAAGTTACGTGCACTCTATTCCAAACACGTACCGAGAGAGCTTTAAACCATACACCGGCAGTAATAGACCGAAACTACGACATCAAATTGCTAACGGGAGAATTAAGAGGAAAAAGACACCGTTAAGCAACTATAGACGAAAAAAAACTTTAGACGAATAATTAGATTTCATTATATACCTAGTGTAAATTAATTACATGAGTTACATTGCATATGCATAATATATATAAAAATTAACAGTGTAGCATTGATTTATTTGGGCTTTAACGTCTACTTCGACCATTTCTTTGATCATATCGCTGAGGTCAAAAGGAAATCAATTACAAAGGACTGGAAGAAGCAGTCACAAAAGAAAGGGGCTCCATGAGTCAACTACCAAAGTCGGTGACAAGGCTCATGAATGCAGAAAAGCTACTCCGTGAATACAGTCACTTACCAAGGAATGTGACGAAAAGGATCACAAACAGTGTATACATTAAAAAGTGTAGGCTAATTAGATAATTTTACACTAAATTATAGTAGTAACTGCAGAAGATCATCCTTCTAAGCTCAAAAAAAAAGATCAACAGGCGAAGTGGTAAGATGAATTAATCATAGATGTTATCGCTCGTTACAGTAAAATGTTAATTTTATAAATCATTACAGAATATCAAAGAGAATATTCTTACCTGTTCACCACCAAGATGCACTCCTGCTAACTCCACAAGTCTTGCAATCTTCACCTGTCCAGTACCATGTTCATCCATAGCAGCGAACACCCTAGCTAATTCAGTCTGTTCAACATCACCAGCAGTTTCAGCCAAATCACTACCCTGTTCACCAGTTTGCAAACTACCACTTCTTGGAGCCTGGCCGTTATGTGTTGCTAAATCTTTGGAATTATCATCTAAATATTCAGATCCTTTGTTACTATTTTGTACAGGATAAAAATCTATCATCTTTGCAGGTTTTCCATCCATATGCTGGATGGGCGTCGTAGACTCCGAGTTACCTAAATCAGTATTTGTACTTTGGATTTCAGGAGCCATTGCAACATCTTCCCTCAAAGAAGAAGATGTCCCAGTCGTAGAACCAGAGGAATAGGATTCCCGTGAATAACTCGAGAGCAGGGAATCACAGTTCTCCTCGGAATCTGGAATAGCATCACTGCCAACTTTAGCAGTTTCGCCAACTAAATTTGAAGATTCTTCACTGTTTAGCGGTGGTAAATCTACAGGCATTTTAAAAACTAGGCACTAAACATTAACTGTTTAAAAACTTGTCACCACAAAATAAAACACAACAAAAATTTAAAACAAATAATTTCTGCAAAAGATTTGATAGTTCATTAAATAGGTAGGTAGGAACCTACATTTTCACCTATCAATCTCTAGGAAGTTTCATTATACCTAACTTTCCTATAGGTAACAACCAAACTAATTCATGACAATTATTTTATCACTAGGGTACCTATAGGTATATCTTTTACTTTTGAAGAAATAGCTAGTATATAAATTAATCAACACAGTAATTTCTTACATATTAGATATAGTAGTATAAATCACTTAAATATCACAATAAATAACTTATTTAGATATCAGGAAGGTATAACATAGTATAAATCAGTAGACAGTTTTACACACTAGCAATAAATTTTAAATGTGACCGTAAATAAATTTTAGCTAGCTACCTAGTTAGGTACAACCCGATTCTACACCACTGTTACATAATCACCTTAAGTGAATCACCAGGTAAGAACTAAATAGGACATCATTATCATAGACATTTAAAACATATAAAAACTACAAACCTATTTCAGTTGGTGAAGTTGACCTCATTTTTAACGATTCTCGGATTCACTTGATACTCCATGGGGCAAACACCCAATTACCGACACTTTACGATTGCCGGTATTCGAAATGAACTCCTATTTCAAATTTCAATATAAATCATGCATCATGATTTTAGTTTAAAAAGATAGATTACTTTGGTACTTTTAAGTGTTACCTACTAATTAGATTTACTAAATCATTTCATTATGATTCCTATTAATTAAATAAAGCGTTAAACAGAGTTATATCGATATATTCATTTAAATAACAAAGTTTATGAAATATTTTTTCAAAAAACATTGGCAAGAGAACGAAACATCACTAAACCCCAATAAATTTCACTGCCAGGCCTACCTGTAACCTAATCAGCAGTTTGTAGGCCTAGGCAGTCGAAATGCATGGACATTGGACAGGTAAATTTTTTGGTCAGGTAATAAAAATAAAATTGAGTAGCCAAACATTGCAAATAAATGGTTATGATACAAGTAAAATATTTAACCGTAAAACACTGTTATGGTGGAGTTACGGAATTAAACACGTGAATGAATGGTAGATAAACCTCCGGAGCGACACACACACTATGGCACCTACTCTCACAGCCGTCACTCCAAGACTGAATCAGCTGATTGGTATTTGGTGTTCATTTTTAATATCACAATGAAATATTTTGTGTACACAAGTGTAATTAATATATATTAAAAAAGACGATTGCAATAACAAAAAATAAATAATACCTAGTGTGACGAATCTTTTCCTATGCAATTATATTATATTACATATAGATAAAAACCATAAAATTAATTTTCTTTTATTTGGGTATGTTAAACTGGGTCAAAGTTATTGGACTATTCCACATAATCGATCACATAAAAAAATATAGAATACGACATTATTTTTCCACTAATATTTGTTAACTTTTTTTTAAAACTAATTTTAATAATTAATAGTCGTATTCATGATACCTTCAGGCATCATGAATACGAACTAAAATAATTGTTAAATGATAATTAATATATTTTTTCTTCTAATTGACATGTCACACGAGCGTTTTCAACGCTCCAAAACAGCCGCGTAAGATGGATACGTATGGAATGGGTTTAACAATAATTTCCTCAGAGTCAAAAACGCTCGTGTGACAGTGCCCTTATATGACCGAAAACGTGGATGCGTGCGATAACTGAGAGTTTACCTAAATTAAGAGAAAAAGGCAAAAAAATATTATGTATTTTTATCAGCACATCATTCAATTGTAAATAAATTAATATGAATGATATATTTAAGTTTACATCTGAATAATGTGCGAGCACAACAATTAGTTCAGTTACTCAATACTGTATTGAATAAATAAATGATTTATCTATCATCTTGTTTCATTTATTTATCATCTTGTTTCATTCATTTATTTATCATTTTGTTTCATTTATTTATTTATCATCTTGTTTCATTTATTTATCATCTTGTTTCATTTATTTATTTATCATCTTGTTTCATTTATTTATTTATCATCTTGTTTCATTTATTTATTTATCATCTTGTTTCATTTATTTATTTATCATTTTGTTTCATTTATTTATTTATCATCTTGTTTCATTTATTTATTTATCATCTTGTTTCATTTATTTATTTATCATCTTGTTTCATTTATTTATTTATCATTTTGTTTCATTTATCATTTTGTTTCATTTATTTATTTATCATCTTGTTTCATTCATTTATTTATCATCTTGTTTCATTCATTTATTTATCATCTTGTTTCATTTATTTATTTATCATCTTGTTTCATTTATTTATTTATCATCTTGTTTCATTTATTTATTTATCATCTTGTTTCATTTATTTATTTATCATCTTGTTTCATTCATTTATTTATCATCTTGTTTCATTTATTTATTTATCATCTTGTTTCATTTATTTATTTATCATCTTGTTTCATTTATTTATTTATCATCTTGTTTCATTTATTTATTTATCATCTTGTTTCATTTATTTATTTATCATCTTGTTTCAGGCAACCAAATTGCCTGAAATTTGGTGGGACGATTGATCAGGAACCAGTTTATTAGATTTTGGTAGTGATCCGGTCGAAGGTTAAGGTCAAGGACTTTTATAACTCAAGGATTATTGGGTGGTCAAGGTCATTCGAGCTACTGAGTGCCCGTACTAGATAAGGTCACGAAACAAATCGGACCTGTGTACATTTTAGACTAATTTAGAGTGATCGTTAGCACCCACTTTTCGAGAACTGTAGGTGTCACAAACACTCAATATTAAATCATTAGGATAAGAAAAACAAAGAATTTTTTTTTTTATATTTACAAATAAATAGCATCAATGAGTACAAAATACTGAAAATAGCAGAACTGAAGGATTATAGTTAATGCTATTACAATTTACAAAGCTTTATTAATATGTTAATGAGGTTCAACTCCTTTCAATTAGGGTAAGTTACGAGTTATCGGACAGTTCCACATTTTCGATCATGTAAAAAACGATATGATAATAGTTATTATTTAATTCGTTATTTTATTATATGTACTTATTTTTTTCTTTGACCGAAATTGTGAAACCGTCCGATAACTTGGAACTTACCCAAGTGTTCTCATTTTGTAGATTTTAGTAGCCACTCTATAGAGCTGCTGTATAATGTATGAATACATGAATGATGAATTATGTAATTCATTAGTTAGTAGGGGTTTAACGTCTGATTCGGAACCAAAGACCACAACGCTGACGTCAAAAGGAAATTAAAAACAAGGAACTGGAAGAAGCAGTCAGAAAAGATAAGGGCTCTTTGAACAAAGTCACCTACTACCAGTCAGTGACAATGCTCGAGATGTAGAAAAGCTACTCCGTGAGTGCAGTCACTTACCAAGGAATGTGACGAAAAGGGACACAAGTACCGGTGGCTGCACTCACGGATGGAAGAGGAAAATGAAGAGGTGATAGTAAATGGAACCTATGAGCCTACGTAGTTGCAGAGCATAACCCTAGCGCTATCCTCTAAAACTGCAAGTAGCGTTAAAAAAAATGATAAACATGGTGAAAACGAAAATGTACATAATCCAAATTACACCACCCCCTTCTCTTCCATTCACCACAGACAGCTTCAGGATAGAGCCCCTGAAGGCTATTCTAAGATCAAGATTAGCTAAAACTGATAAAATATTGAAACTTTTGGCAATAATAACCGTTTTGCAAATCATCATTTAGCTGATTGGTGAGATCTTTCATAGTTACCATAGAGACAGAGTTGCCAATTAGCTTTTTTCTACAATTGCCTATAATATGGATAATTAAGAATTGTTTATCATTTAAATTTATTTGTTGTAAATTAAATAGTAAGAATGATTAGTATACTATTTGACATTACTTATTAGAACATTATTTAATATTACTTATTAGAATACTATAAGCCGGATAATCTTCGGAGTATCATTAGTATGGTATCTGACTGCTAGATATTCAAATAAATAATGTAGTATGTTACCCACTTTAAAGTGCAGATAGCATACTACATTCACTACCTATTTTGAAGTATTTTGTCATATAGCGCACTAATGAACTATTTTGTCATATAGCGCACTAATGAACTATTTTGTCATATAGCGCACTAATGAACTATTTTGTCATATAGCGCACTAATGAATTATTTTGTCATATAGCGCACTAATGAAGTATTTTGTCATATAGCGCACTAATGAAGTATTTTGTCATATAGCGCACTAATCATTTCTCTCAACTATCAGAACTAGCAATCCCTGCCCCAACCCCCACTTCCGGGGGGGGGGGGTTCACGTTGGTTCCGTTTTATTGAGGTGTGCCTCGTGGTCCAAGGAGTTCAGGTACACGGGTCTGGACCGGTCCTTGCGCTTGATGTTGGCTGTGCCCCAATTACGGTCAGTGGTCCGGGTGAGGGTCTTGGGAGGTAGGTAGGACGGACGGGGGAAAGGGTCTTGGTAGTGGTGAGCTGAAAAATATTAAACTGATGACGTCATGGAGAAGGTAGGGGATGGTACAAGTTATCGGACGGTTCCACATTTGCGAACATATCAGAAAAAGTATAGCTATAATAATTATTACTCAAATCGTTATTTTAATTGGTATCCATGATACATGCAGGTATCATGGATACCAATTAAAATATAAATGAAGCAATAATTATTGTATATTTTTCACACGTGAACGAAGATGTGGAACTGTCCGATAAAGCAGAAATTACCCTAATTAAATAAGGCATAAAAGAGTTTCGTTATACACTGTTTTTAGTGTAAAATTTAGCTCTTACAAAGCTACCTGATTGTTGTTTTCAAATTAATTCTAATCTATTCTCAATGACGTGACGTTTATATTGAATGTATTGACTATAAATTTAGTCTCAATACAATAAGAATAGAGTTGAAAAACAAACAAACAAATTATCGATGCCTTTATATTAAATAAAGTTTATACAGTGAAACTCCTGAGTTATAAAGTTTTGGTTGCTTCATAACTCAGGGGCACTGATAGTTTTCTATGATTGAAATCTTAGAAAACTATTGTCTTTGAGGGATAACTATGATAAATTTTTGGAGTAGCTATATCGTTTTCTATAATTTAAACATAGAAAACTACTTCATAACTCAGGTCCTTCATAACTCGAGTGCTTCACAACTCAGGAGTTTTACTGTATTTATATAATTTGAATCATCACTAAACAAAACTACGAATGCTAACATGAAAGTATAATAACAGTTTTATTAACTAGCTAAATGGTCATAAGAGATAAAATTACTATTTCCTAGCCATTATTCTCTGTGCTACATAGGGAACTTCATACCAACCACAAACATTTTATGAACAGCTAACCTTTGACCTGTTGGTACTTAGTTATTTCAATAACAGAAAACACTGTGACGATTTTAATTAGAGGAATAGAGATCTCTGATGTCACAGACTGCCTTATAGCTAAAGCTATGACTAATCTATAAAAATAACCAAAACACGATAAATAAATTGTTCTTGGATAATGACCAATCGTCTCTCTAAATTTCAGGCAATTTGGTTGAATACTTTTTGAGTTATTAACAGCTGTTCAAAACATAACGTTCCGCAACCTTGGGGCTGATAATTAATGGTATATGTATATATTTAGAACTGCCTTTCTTTGGAGGAATGAAAGTGTATGTCACATCAAAAATGTTACATAGATCATTAATATTTTTCTTCACTCGAAAATACAAATAGAGGAGTGAAATAATTCTCTCACCTATTTCTAGTCTAGCCTCCGCTTCTACCATACACTTCTCTCACCTATTTCTAGTCTAGCCTCCGCTTCTACCATACACTTCTCTCACCTATTTCTAGTCTAGCCTCCGCTTCTACCATACACTTCTCTCACCTATTTCTAGTCTAGCCTCCGCTTCTACCATACACTTCTCTTACCTATTTCTAGTCTAGCCTCCGCTTCTACCATACACTTCTCTCACCTATTTCTAGTCTTGCCTCCGCTTCTACCATACACTTCTCTCACCTATTTCTAGTCTTGCCTCCGCTTCTACCATACACTTCTCTTACCTATTTCTAGTCTTGCCTCCGCTTCTACCATACACTTCTCTCACCTATTTCTAGTCTTGCCTCCGCTTCTACCATACACTTCTCTTACCTATTTCTAGTCTAGCCTCCGCTTCTACCATACACTTCTCTTACCTATTTCTAGTCTAGCCTCCGCTTCTACCATACACTTCTCTCACCTATTTCTAGTCTTGCCTCCGCTTCTACCATACACTTCTCTCACCTATTTCTAGTCTTGCCTCCGCTTCTACCATACACTTCTCTCACCTATTTCTAGTCTTGCCTCCGCTTCTACCATACACTTCTCTCACCTATTTCTAGTCTTGCCTCCGCTTCTACCATACACTTCTCTCACCTATTTCTAGTCTAGCCTCCGCTTCTACCATACACTTCTCTCACCTATTTCTAGTCTTGCCTCCGCTTCTACCATACACTTCTCTCACCTATTTCTAGTCTAGCCTCCGCTTCTACCATACACTTCTCTCACCTATTTCTAGTCTTGCCTCCGCTTCTACCATACACTTCTCTCACCTATTTCTAGTCTTGCCTCCGCTTCTACCATACACTTCTCTCACCTATTTCTAGTCTAGCCTCCGCTTCTACCATACACTTCTCTCACCTATTTCTAGTCTTGCCTCCGCTTCTACCATACACTTCTCTCACCTATTTCTAGTCTTGCCTCCGCTTCTACCATACACTTCTCTCACCTATTTCTAGTCTTGCCTCCGCTTCTACCATACACTTCTCTTACCTATTTCTAGTCTTGCCTCCGCTTCTACCATACACTTCTCTCACCTATTTCCAGTCTAGCCTCCGCTTCTACCATACACTTCTCTCACCTATTTCTAGTCTTGCCTCTGCTTCTACCATACACTTCTCTCACCTATTTCTAGTCTTGCCTCCGCTTCTACCATACACTTCTCTCACCTATTTCTAGTCTAGCCTCCGCTTCTACCATACACTTCTCTCACCTATTTCTAGTCTTGCCTCCGCTTCTACCATACACTTCTCTCACCTATTTCTAGTCTTGCCTCCGCTTCTACCATACACTTCTCTCACCTATTTCTAGTCTTGCCTCCGCTTCTACCATACACTTCTCTCACCTATTTCTAGTCTAGCCTCCGCTTCTACCATACACTTCTCTTACCTATTTCTAGTCTTGCCTCCGCTTCTACCATACACTTCTCTCACCTATTTCTAGTCTTGCCTCCGCTTCTACCATACACTTTTCTCACCTATTTCTAGTCTTGCCTCCGCTTCTACCATACACTTCTCTCACCTATTTCCAGTCTAGCCTCCGCTTCTACCATACACTTCTCTTACCTATTTCTAGTCTAGCCTCCGCTTCTACCATACACTTCTCTTACCTATTTCTAGTCTAGCCTCCGCTTCTACCATACACTTCTCTTACCTATTTCTAGTCTAGCCTCCGCTTCTACCATACACTTCTCTCACCTATTTCTAGTCTTGCCTCCGCTTCTACCATACACTTCTCTCACCTATTTCTAGTCTTGCCTCCGCTTCTACCATACACTTCTCTTACCTATTTCTAGTCTTGCCTCCGCTTCTACCATACACTTCTCTCACCTATTTCTAGTCTTGCCTCCGCTTCTACCATACACTTCTCTTACCTATTTCTAGTCTAGCCTCCGCTTCTACCATACACTTCTCTTACCTATTTCTAGTCTAGCCTCCGCTTCTACCATACACTTCTCTCACCTATTTCTAGTCTTGCCTCCGCTTCTACCATACACTTCTCTCACCTATTTCTAGTCTTGCCTCCGCTTCTACCATACACTTCTCTCACCTATTTCTAGTCTTGCCTCCGCTTCTACCATACACTTCTCTCACCTATTTCTAGTCTTGCCTCCGCTTCTACCATACACTTCTCTCACCTATTTCTAGTCTAGCCTCCGCTTCTACCATACACTTCTCTCACCTATTTCTAGTCTTGCCTCCGCTTCTACCATACACTTCTCTCACCTATTTCTAGTCTAGCCTCCGCTTCTACCATACACTTCTCTCACCTATTTCTAGTCTTGCCTCCGCTTCTACCATACACTTCTCTCACCTATTTCTAGTCTTGCCTCCGCTTCTACCATACACTTCTCTCACCTATTTCTAGTCTAGCCTCCGCTTCTACCATACACTTCTCTCACCTATTTCTAGTCTTGCCTCCGCTTCTACCATACACTTCTCTCACCTATTTCTAGTCTTGCCTCCGCTTCTACCATACACTTCTCTCACCTATTTCTAGTCTTGCCTCCGCTTCTACCATACACTTCTCTTACCTATTTCTAGTCTTGCCTCCGCTTCTACCATACACTTCTCTCACCTATTTCCAGTCTAGCCTCCGCTTCTACCATACACTTCTCTCACCTATTTCTAGTCTTGCCTCCGCTTCTACCATACACTTCTCTCACCTATTTCTAGTCTTGCCTCCGCTTCTACCATACACTTCTCTCACCTATTTCTAGTCTAGCCTCCGCTTCTACCATACACTTCTCTCACCTATTTCTAGTCTTGCCTCCGCTTCTACCATACACTTCTCTCACCTATTTCTAGTCTTGCCTCCGCTTCTACCATACACTTCTCTCACCTATTTCTAGTCTTGCCTCCGCTTCTACCATACACTTCTCTCACCTATTTCTAGTCTAGCCTCCGCTTCTACCATACACTTCTCTTACCTATTTCTAGTCTTGCCTCCGCTTCTACCATACACTTCTCTCACCTATTTCTAGTCTTGCCTCCGCTTCTACCATACACTTTTCTCACCTATTTCTAGTCTTGCCTCCGCTTCTACCATACACTTCTCTCACCTATTTCCAGTCTAGCCTCCGCTTCTACCATACACTTCTCTCACCTATTTCTAGTCTTGCCTCCGCTTCTACCATACACTTCTCTCACCTATTTCTAGTCTAGCCTCCGCTTCTACCATACACTTCTCTCACCTATTTCCAGTCTAGCCTCCGCTTCTACCATACACTTCTCTCATCTATTTCCAGTCTAGCCTCCGCTTCTACCATACACTTCTCTCACCTATTTCTAGTCTTGCCTCCGCTTCTACCATACACTTCTCTCACCTATTTCTAGTCTTGCCTCCGCTTCTACCATACACTTCTCTCACCTATTTCTAGTCTTGCCTCCGCTTCTACCATACACTTCTCTCACCTATTTCTAGTCTTGCCTCCGCTTCTACCATACACTTCTCTTACCTATTTCTAGTCTTGCCTCCGCTTCTACTATACACTTCTCTCACCTATTTCTAGTCTTGCCTCCGCTTCTACCATACACTTCTCTCACCTATTTCTAGTCTTGCCTCCGCTTCTACCATACACTTCTCTCACCTATTTCTAGTCTTGCCTCCGCTTCTACTATACACTTCTCTCACCTATTTCTAGTCTAGCCTCCGCTTCTACCATACACTTCTCTACCTCCTGCGGGTCCGTCAAGGTTTTATTAGCTCTGAACAGTCTCCTGGTCTCCTCTAAGATGTACTCTCTTTGGTACTGAGTGTTGCTCTCATCCTGAAAGATTGGCAGCTTTTAATTAGTTAATAGGGGTGTAACGTCTAGCGTGTTTACTTCAGTAAGTTTTATCAAACTGATTCTTCAAATAAAAGAAAGTTTATAGGTAGAATATTTAAACTGCTAATGTAATAAAAATACATTTATAATTTTACATAACACTTGGTATTAGTAATTATTACAGGTATTTGATAAATATATTTTAAAGAGTTGTACTTATCGAAAAATATGAAAACTAATATCCACGTATATAATTCATTTAATTACGCCTATATATGTAGTTATGTTGGTATATTGCTATAGGACCATAGGGTGATGTTGGTATATTGCAGGATGGTTTAAAGGTCCTCTCCAGGCTCTGGGGAAAAAAATGAGTTTATTACATAGTATTTTAGAAGTAAGGTTTACGATCATTATCCCGCAAACCGCATACAATGCGGTTCAGTATTTGTTTTATTATATACTTTTAAAGTATTTTAATACTCTGTGAGCAACAATTGAGCGAATCTCCAACCTGACGCTGAGAAAGAAGATTGTACACTCTTAGTTTTGATTTCAAATTTAGATTTATAAATATACAATACGTTTATGGCCTTCTTTTAAGATATTAATTTTTTCTTAAAGTATATAAACGTTTCTCTAATAAGTTTATCCAAATTTAAACCTTTAAACGAATAATAAATAGATTTATTAAACCAAATACCTAGTTGACAATCAAAACAAATGGTGTACATTCTTCTTCTTCAGACTGAAAATTAGAAAGTCGGAAGTAAAGTAGGTTTTGTAGAGTTTGGATTTTAAAAATCATTATAAGCATATAAAATTGAAATTATGCTATCAAATATTATGGGGTTTGCAGTAAAATTATAAGAAACATTAGCCTCGTTGATTAAAGCAATAAGAAAATTTGCTTGGGAGGGACCTTTAAACTAACTTTCCGAATAAAATAAATAAGTACAGTTTAGTCCCACATCATCGATCGCATCTATTAAACTATAGCTACTTTCGTCATAAAAAATCATAACGAAGAGTCTTTTGAAACGGTTACTGCCTGTACTCACCATTAGGGTTGTGACGATATGCTATTGAAATCATAGATCTTACGAATATCACAAAACAAAATGGTATCGAATAGCTACTACATACCGCTGGTGTAGAACCATTCAATACTCTTTAATTCTCTCAGTCTGTAATATTTTCAGGATCTATGATTTTAAAAGCATATTGTCACAACCCTAATTACCATATATATCATACCTTTGCCATCCACGTTCTAGAGCACCTGACGAGTTGCCTGTAGAGACCAAGTGCTCTGTTGCTAGGGTTAACAGACATTGTCACTGTGATCTCATTCTAATCAAATTAGTGGGGATTGAATAGCATCTAGAAATAGTTAAATGATTAGGCAACTACTGGTAGTTCGTACAGCAGATGTTTTTAAAACGGACATCTCCTACAGAGGACAAATATGATTCGATCTAAGAGCCATGCAGCCCCTACAACGACCACTTTAAATTACATGGTTTAATAAATACTTTATTCGTCTAGCTACCAATTATCTAGTCATATATCAATTACATTCAGAGTTACTACAATTAATAATAAAATTGTTTTTCAGTAATTTGATTTTGTTACCCTTTTTTTGATAAGAAAATTTTTACATAAGTTAAAAAGAGGTGTACCTATTCTATTTTAAATCCTATATTTTCACGTAATCCATATCTATTTAGTTTCATAATATCTTAGTTTTATTATGACCTACCTAGTAATTTCATACATTTTGTAGTATTTAATAGTTATAAGATTTTCATAAATTTTTTAGATTTAATAATAAACTGAGATCGTCCACCTTCACTAACTTTCCTTTGAAATAAAAAATTTCCCAAACTAAAGTAATCATCTGACCTTACAGGGACCACTAGATCGGTATAGCGACCTCTTTTTCAGGTACTTATACTGTCGTTGTACGAGCTTTACCTGTAGCTATACGTTATTGCAAAACCATTGATGTAAGTAGAACTGCATTGCACAATGCATAATTTTGTAGAAAGGTTAGGAGTTAGATAATTCTGTTTTAATGTGGGTAATATTTCGAGCTTCTTTCATATTGAAGTGACAATTAGATTTTTCTATTTTTATAGTTTAACCATCATCAATAGGGTTGTGACAATATGTGTTTAAAATCATAGATATTAAGAATATCACAGACGAAACGAAATGGTATCGAATACTATATACCGCTGGTATAGAACTATTGAATAGTTTATAATTCAATCCGTCTATAATATTTTCAGGATCTATGATTTTAAACGCATATTGTCACAACCCTAGCTACAACTATACCGGTGATAGATTTATCTGAAAAAAAAAAACAAAGTTTAGCATTTTTTTAGAAATGTATCAGAATACTCAATTCTAGTAGACTAGGGCAAATCTAGTAGACTAGGTCAAGTCTAGTAGACTAAGGCAAATCTAGTAGACTAGGTCAATTCTAGTAGACTATTGCAAATCTAGTAGATTAGGTCAAGTCTAGTAGACTACGGCAAATCTAGTAGACTAGGTCAAGTCTAGTAGACTATTGCAAATCTAGTAGACTAGGTCAAGTCTAGTAGACTACGGCAAATCTAGTAGACTAGGTCAAGTCTAGTAGACTAGGTCAAGTCTAGTTGACTAGGGCAAACTAGAAGACTAGGTCAAGTCTAGTTGACTAGGGCAAACTAGTAGACTAGGTCAAGTCTAGTTGACTAGGTCAAGTCTAGTTGACTAGGTCAAGTCTAGTTGACTAGGTCAAGTCTAGTTGACTAGGTCAAGTCTAGTTGACTAGGGCAAACTAGTAGACTAGGTCAAGTCTAGTTGACTAGGGCAAAACTAGTAGACTAGCTCAAGTCTAGTTGACTAGGGCAAACTAGTAGACTAGGTCAAGTCTAGTTGACTAGGGCAAATCTAGCAGACTAGGTCAAGTCTAGTAGACTAGGGTAAATTTAGTAGACTAGGTCAAGTCTAGTTGACTAGGGTAAATCTAGTAGACTAGGTCAAGTCTAGTAGACTAGGGCAAATCTAGTAGACTAGGGCAAGTCTAGTAGACTAGGGATACCGAGGGCAAGTCTAACCCTTTGGCATCATTTAGGACAATCATCCCCTTGTACCTGGTGAAACTGTAACAACTCTATAAAAGGTAGACCAATGATGCCACCCTTGCGGTTGAAAAGAAATAAAACAAGTGGCTAGAAGTTACCTTTATTTAAAACCCACATTGGTAACCATATAAAATTGTAAAACTTTAAGTGTAGCTACTAAATGTAGAGAAGCTACTTTTAACTTTAAAAATACTAAAACTATTTGTCTTGTGAACACTTAGATATAATTTGGGTAAGTTACGAGTCATCAGACTGTTCTGCATCTTCGATCACGGTAGAAAAAATAAAGCAATTATTTTTATTATATAGTTTCTTTATATGATCGAAGATGTGGAACTGTCCGATAATTCAAAAGCTGCCCTAGTAGGAATGACATCTAGTGAAGAAAATATGTAATAATAAACTAAAACTATAAATAGAAAAAAAAAACATTAGAGAGGAAAGAACCATTTTAGAGTATTTAAAATAATATAACATTAAATTAATAAGGCACACAATTTGAGCAAAATGGTAAAATAAATAAACTCCGATGAGAAAATTTGAGTGAATTCATAGACTGTAAACATTATAATGTACAAACATTCTTAAAAATAAAAAGCTGCTGATAGTGGTACTTAAATACACTAATATTGTGATAGGATTTATTTAATTATAGTAGATGTTTAACGTCTGCTTCGGAACCAAAGGCCATATCACTGACATCAAAAGGAAATTAAGTACAAGGGACTGGAAGAAGCAGTCAGATAGAAAAGTGGCTCCATGAACAAAGTCACTTACCATCAATCTATGACAATTCTCATGTATGCAGTAAAGCTACTCCGTGAATGCAGTCACTCACCGAAGAATGTGACGAAAAGGGACACACAAAGTCAGTAACTGACGATAGCAAACTAATGTTAGTTATCTGGTAAAGGACATGTTATCCTTTTCTGTGTTGTTCCATTAGTCTGTCCTTTAATTGTGTACTTCACCAGAGTTAAGGTCTGTCCTTTATTAGAAGAGACCGTGTACTTCCCCAGTCTCAAGGTCAAGGTCAATGTCATAGATGCAGGGTCGAGTGGGCAGACCGGGCATAGTGCTCATCTATAGTGAAAAACATTAAACGAATTCTTAATTGTAACAAATTAAATAGATATAAGTAAAAGATATTCAAATAACCTGAAAGCCTGATATAATTTGTGTTAATAAATATATATTTTTTTTATTAAATATAACAAAAGGATAAATCATTAATTTATTTAGCAGTAATGAATATAAAATTTTTTTCAGGAAATAATAATACGATATTTCGCTATTTGAAAATTGATTTTGCAATTAGGGTAACTTACGAATTATCGGTCAGTTCCACATCTTCGGTCATATAAGAAAAAACGATATTATAATATTGTTATATAATTTTTATTGGTATACATAATACCTGCAGGTATCATGTATACCAATAAAAATAAAAATTAAATAACAATATTATAATATCGTTTTTTCTTATATGACCGAAGATGTGAAACTGACCGATAATTCGTAATTTACACTAGCTATCGAATAAACTAAAGGAATAAGCTTAGCACCATACATGGAATGTTAAAAGCACCATTAAATGACTTAAAACAATTATAAAAATAAAGTTAGTATTAAAATAACGTGGCTAGAGTAGTATAATGATTAAATAGTAGATAAATAGATATACTACATAAAAAAACAAGTCAAAAATAGCTTGAAAAAGTAATTTTTAGTGAATAAGAATCATGCGGAGAAAACGTTTGAGAGGGTTGGTGGAGAAAACGTTTGAGAAGGGAGGTGGAGAAAACGTTTGAGAGGGGAGGTGGAGAAAACGTTTGAGAAGGGAGGTGGAGAAAACGTTTGAGAAGGGAGGTGGAGAAAACGTTTGAGAGGGGAGGTGGAGAAAACGTTTGAGAGGGGAGGTGGAGAAAACGTTTGAGAAGGGAGGTGGAGAAAACGTTTGAGAAGGGAGGTGGAGAAAACGTTTGAGAAGGGAGGTGGAGAAAACGTTTGAGAAGGGAGGTGGAGAAAACGTTTGAGAAGGGAGGTGGAGAAAACGTTTGAGAAGGGAGGTGGAGAAAACGTTTGAGAAGGGAGGTGGAGAAAACGTTTGAGAAGGGAGGTGGAGAAAACGTTTGAGAGGGATGGTGGAAAAAACGTTTGAGAGGGGAGGTGGAAAAAACGTTTGAGAAGGGAGGTGGAGAAAACGTTTGAGAGGGGAGGTGGAGAAAACGTTTGAGAGGGATGGTGGAAAAAACGTTTGAGAGGGATGGTGGAAAAAACGTTTGAGAGGGATGGTGGAAAAAACGTTTGAGAGGGATGGTGGAAAAAACGTTTGAGAGGGATGGTGGAAAAAACGTTTGAGAGGGATGGTGGAAAAAACGTTTGAGAGGGATGGTGGAAAAAACGTTTGAGAGGGATGGTGGAAAAAACGTTTGAGAGGGGAGGTGGAAAAAACGTTTGAGAGGGGAGGTGGAAAAAACGTTTGAGAGGGGAGGTGGAAAAAACGTTTGAGAGGGGAGGTGGAAAAAACGTTTGAGAGGGGAGGTGGAAAAAACGTTTGAGAGGGTTGGTGGAGAAAACGTTTGAGAGGGTTGGTGGAGAAAACGTTTGAGAGGGTTGGTGGAGAAAACGTTTGAGAGGGTTGGTGGAGAAAAAGTTTGAGAGGGTTGGTGGAGAAAACGTTTGAGAGGGTTGGTGGAGAAAACGTTTGAGAGGGTTGGTGGAGAAAACGTTTGAGAGGGATGGTGGAAAAAACGTTTGAGAGGGATGGTGGAAAAAACGTTTGAGAGGGATGGTGGAAAAAACGTTTGAGAGGGATGGTGGAAAAAACGTTTGAGAGGGGAGGTGGAAAAAACGTTTGAGAGGGGAGGTGGAAAAAACGTTTGAGAGGGGAGGTGGAAAAAACGTTTGAGAGGGTTGGTGAAGAAAACGTTTGAGAGGGTTGGTGGAGAAAACGTTTGAGAGGGTTGGTGGAGAAAACGTTTGAGAGGGTTGGTGGAGAAAACGTTTGAGAGGGTTGGTGGAGAAAAAGTTTGAGAGGGTTGGTGGAGAAAACGTTTGAGAGGGTTGGTGGAGAAAACGTTTGAGAGGGTTGGTGGAGAAAACGTTTGAGAGGGTTGGTGGAGAAAACGTTTGAGAGGGTTGGTGGAGAAAACGTTTGAGAGGGTTGGTGGAGAAAACGTTTGAGAGGGTTGGTGGAGAAAACGTTTGAGAGGGTTGGTGGAGAAAACGTTTGAGAGGGTTGGTGGAGAAAACGTTTGAGAGGGTTGGTGGAGAAAACGTTTGAGAGGGTTGGTGGAGAAAACGTTTGAGAGGGTTGGTGGAGAAAACGTTTGAGAGGGTTGGTGGAGAAAACGTTTGAGAGGGTTGGTGGAGAAAACGTTTGAGAGGGTTGGTGGAGAAAACGTTTGAGAGGGTTGGTGGAGAAAATGTTTGAGAGGGTTGGTGGAGAAAACGTTTGATAGGGTTGGTGGAGTAAACGTTTGATAGGGTTGGTGGAGATGATGGAGGAATGCATAAACGTTGAGGGGTGGTGGATAAAAAAGCTTCAGAGAAATGGTAGTAGAAACGTTTGAAAGGAGTGGAGGAAGGGAACCGTTGCAGTGCAGCATAAAACGAGATAGAGGGGTGGAGAGGGGAGTGGGAAACGTTGCAAAGGCGTGAATGGGTGGGAGAAATGTTGCAAAAAGTGGAGGATATACGTTTCAAGTAAGTTTGAAAACATTACAAGTTAAAAACTTTGCAGAAGTAGGGGGGGGGGTTCAAATAGGTGGGGGAAGTGGCACACTAATCAGGGGGTGATTTCTCCCAACGGGTGTCAATCAGAAGAGAGAGAGTTAGTTACTTGATGAGTCGCCTGAGGACATGCAGGCCTCTTCTACCCAGAGATGCGACACTCTCCTGAAGCGGGGGGAGGAAAGGCTTAGCACTACCCCCACTCCACCGGGGAGGGGAGGGGGTAATCGGGCAATAGAGGGAGCAGTAATTTATAGAGCTTATACAATTATAATAGAAGGTGATATCAACGTTAAACACAAATGATAGTCAAAGAGACAGCGCCATCACTCAGACAGTCATTCCCAGGAAAGAAGGATTTATTCCAGGAAATTAGGGATAAATCCTTGTTGCCTGGGTTGCATCATTTGACTGTGTGGACTCTGGATCATTTTTTTTATCAAATCTAACATAGGTAGTTAAAATATGTTTCAAATATTTCTCCTCATCTATTGCACGATCACCTTTTGTATGATGCAGATGAATTTATTTAGCAGGTAGGACAGGATAAAAAGTAATTAGCTAAAAGGGTGACTGTTACAGCGATCTAGGGGACAGTTGTAAGGAACTATGGCTTCTTATACTCGCATTTTTATTTTACTCTGGACTATCAATCACTTAGATCACTTAACAGCACCCCTGCAATTTATAACAGTGATGGGCAGTACATATGTATGTATTTACATCAGCTATCGATAGATACATCTGTATCGAGACTCTAGAGTATCGGTATTGCTTTATCACTTTCTGTATGTATCGCGCAATGGCTAGATAAAATGATGCAAATTTATTTAAAAACATTAGATAAAAACAGACTTTTTGATCAAAGTTCAAAATGAACAAATAGCTAGCTATACAGTCAATACACGTATCGGTGTCACCGATACCTGTATAGGTAGCACATATACAGTATACATGTGCCCATCACAAGCAGCTAGGTTTATTGTCTACATTTTAGCGGCCACACTAAGTTTCTACACACAAATTAAATAGCTACACCGTCACACTGTTACTGTATTTAGTGGAGGAAATGTGAGAGAAATTATCTAGCTAACTAACACCACTTCAAAACAAGTTGCAAAACATTTGGACTAACTTCAACAAATTTAAATAGCTTGTAGCTAAAAAATTCAAATAATTTATAGCTAACAAAATCAAACAAGTTGTAATAGCAACTGAAGTTATTATGAAGTGTAATGATTAATCCTCACATGTTTGAATGTAAGTGTGATGGTGTGGACAGTAGAGTGGGTACTTACCGTTCCCACAATGGGGTAGAGGAACCCTGCTCCCACACTGGCTCTCACTTGCCCCACTTTGATGGTGAATCCCTTAGGGGCTCCCTTGATGGTCGGGTCTCCAGTCAGGGAGAGGTGAGTCTTAGCCATACAGATGGGGAGGTTGTTAAAGCCCTGAAACAGACGTTATAGGGTGAGAAGTGAATTTAGACGTTATAGGATGAGAAGTGAATTTAGACGTCATAGGATGAGAAATGAGTTTAGACGTCATAGGGTGACAAGTGAATTTAGACGTTATAGGGTGAGAAGTGAATTTAGACGTCATAGGATGAGAAATGAGTTTAGACGTCATAGGGTGACAAGTGAATTTAGACGTTATAGGGTGACAAGTGAATTTAGACGTTATAGGGTGAGAAATGAATTTAGACGTCATAGGGTGAGAAGTGAATTTAGACGTCATAGGGTGAGAAGTGGTACATCAAAGAAGTTAGGTTAGGAGGAGGTATTTGAAACACATCAATGATGGAATCTTTAAATGATGGGAACTTAATAAAAATATTAGAAAATCTTTTCTGATCATAATGTATTTTGACTATTTTGCACTATCAATCATCTGATTTTCTTACCAGTGTGTTGCCCTATCACTTCTTCTTTCTCACCTGTTTCCTGTATCTGTCTATCTCTTTCTCACCTGTTTCCTGTATCGGTCTATTTGTTTCTGTGCCTCTTCTTCTATCTCTATCTTCTCCGCACCGTAAATTTTCTGTGCAATGGTGAGTATTTTCTCCTCTATCGGTTTATTGAGATCGTACAAGAACCTGAAAACAAGCAAATAACATCATAAAAAAAAAGATAAAACAAATTTACAAACGTTGGCGTTCGCAAGACGTTTTGTCGAAAGAAAGTTATGTCGATGAATTTTAGAAAAAAGGTTATGAACACACTCTAATATAGCTATGTATGTATATTGGGGGCATCACTTCCCCCGAACCCCTCTACCCCGTCATTATTTTATTTTTATTTTGATGTTTTGGCTTTCTAGCGCTTCAGATCAGCGGATCTATATCGCACCGAAATTCTTAATCAAAATTGGAGGTTATTATATTACCCCGTCATTAAGCAATCATGATTTGTGCAGAGCAAAACAAACTAGCGGATATAAAAACAACATAATGGCCATTTATGTTGAATAGCTTTGACAATTTCCCATTCAAAGAAATTCTTTGAGGAAATGTCTGAGCACCACATTGGCTAATGAACGCACCACATTGGCTAATGAACAGAAATTCTTTGGAATGAAATCAGGAAGGATAATAAGTAGAAGGTGAGTAAATCAGAAAAAGAAAGTAGCTAGATATTTCAATGATGTAAAACTTTAACAAAAAAGATCTATAGCTATTTAGGGGTTCTACATCAAACTCTAAATTTTTTCGATGATGATGTTCAAAAAGTAGTGTTTTCAATTAGCTATAGTATATATGTCCTACTTAATCCTCAGGCCCCTTGGATATCTAAATTTTTACGGTCCGAAACTGTTTGATTTACTTTGAAGGTCCTTATTTTTTATTTACTTTTATGGTCCAAACTTTTTTATTTACTTTTATGGTCCAAACTTTTTAAATTTATTTTTACAGTTCAAACTTTTTTATTTACTTTTACGGTCCAAACTTTTTTATTTACTTTTATGGTCCAAACTTTTTAAATTTATTTTTACAGTTCAAACTTTTTTATTTACTTTTACGGTCCAAACTTTTTTCTCGCACCTTAAAAGTAAATAGATCCGTCCACTCTCATATGGGCATTTTTTAAATGCCGCAGAAAAGAAAATTGTGGATGAAAAAACGCTTCAACTTTATAGATTGGAAGTTTTTTCATAATACATTTTTGTAGAAAAAAAAAATAGGCCTCACCTGAAGTTTTCCCCCTTAGCCTGGTCACACTGAGTCTGCACAGCCTCTGCTAGGGCCTTGGCCCCCTTGCCCCCCTCCTTCCAGTGACTGCAGACAATGGCATCTGCTGCTCCTGCTTTCCTCGCCTCTGATTGGATGAGAGAAAGCTCCGCCTCCGTGTCAGTACTGAAAACGGTATAAACTAGCTATTATTCATTTTAAACACTGACTTTATAAACTGTCAAAAAATGGTAATTCATTAGACATTTTCAAACTATAGCCACTGTTTAAACTGTGTGGCTACTGTGAATAAAACAGTAAACGATTAGTGATTCTAAAACCAGTGAAACTGTTAAATCGACAGAAACTTCAAACTATTAGTCATTTTAGAACCAGTAGTTAGTTAGCTACAACTATTTAGACTGACTGAAATCTGATGAAACTTAGTCAGAAACATCAATAACAGAAACATATTGAACTCTTTGATCTGATAGCTATAACAAAATATATGAGTACGTTATCCACTGCTGAAAATGTCTGAATAATGTAGTCATCTATGAATTGATGTTATGAAGTAGGTATGGAAAAAGTTAACTAGGTTGTTAAAAGCTATTAGCTAGACTGTAGCAACTAGACTCAACTGAATGATTTGATTGCTACCACTACAGGTAGCTACACCAAAAAGGGTAGCTACCTATCTACCACTACAAGCACACCAAATAGTGTACCATTCTCACCTGAATGAGTTGATAGCTACCACTACAGGCACACCAAACAGTGTACCATTCTCAATCTGTTTCCTCAAGTTGCACAAACCAGCTGCTACCAACTCCAGATTCTCCTAAAAAAGATAAAAGATATTATACAGGAATTCAAAGGTAGTTAGGTCTAAGTAACTCTAATCTATTCAGTAGATAACTTCAGCTAGTTGTTTTTAAATATTCGAATGTCTTCTAGCTATATGTTAGCTACTGTAAAGTTATAATAAAAGAAAACTCAATTTTACTTAATATATAGAATAGCTAAGTTACAAATTATTGGCCGGTTTCACATCATCGGTCATATAAGAAAAAACGATTAGCTATTATTTAATTCTTATAGGTTTCCATGATAGTTACCTGCATAATACTCATTATTTCACTGTGTATCATGGAGACCAATTGAAATAAAAATAATGATTATATAGTTTTTTCTTATAGATATAACAGAAAATGTGAAACTAATGAAAAGGATAAACCAGGGCTGTGGAGTCTGAGCCATAGCTTTTTTGGTAGAGTCAGAGTCAGGAGTTAAAAATTTGTAACGACTCCAAGCTATAGATATAAGTCCCAAAAATTTAAACCCATTTCATTTGTTGTTAATCATGTTAAATATCTTATAAGAACTAATAAATATAAATTAAATCGATATTTAAAGTCTTAACACTGAAATGACTCAATAGAACTAATAAAATTACTATGAAACTGCTTGTTGTAATCGGAGTCGGTGAAATTCTTTATAGCTAGCTACTGGAGTCGGAGTCGATAAATTCAAAATAAGGGAGTAGAACATTTTATGTGTCGACTCTGCAGAACTGGGATAAACTGAGCAATAATTCGTAACTTACCTTAAATAATTGACACTAAATACTGTTTCACAGTACCTCTAAGTACTCCTTTGCGAGGGTAGCTCCAGGGGTCACCACTGGTCCCCCACCATGCATCTTGAGGGCCCTGACGGTTGCCACCAGCACCACGCAGTTAGGCACCAAACCACTGGTGCGACACTTGATGTTGAAGAACTTTTCCATTCCAATGTCCGCCCCAAATCCAGCCTCTGTAACCACGTAGCCGTCATTGCCCACCAGCTGAAACGAAAGAATCATTTAATTGTCTGTAAGTGTTAACTTTAATCATCATTGAGCATAATGAACAATACCTACCGTAAGTTTATTTCTCACGGGGCATTTTTTATCTACAAATATGCAGCATGAAAAAAGACACAATCAAAGCAGACCAACAAAACTCATATGTGCATTCAGTTGCAGAGTTTTTTAGTTCTCTGAAAATTTGGTCTCATATTATAATGATTTTATTAAAGAGCAGTTAGCTAGAGAAAAAGTTGAAATTATGAATACTAAAATGTGAAGTGTATTAATAAAAAAGCGGATAACATTCTAAACCTTTTTAAAACGATGCGTAACATTATCAATTTTAACATGTTTTGACATATAGCTATTTTTGACAATACTTGTAAATTTATTTCCGAGATCGAAATTTCCGGCCACCGCATATTTTCATGCAGTATCTTTTCCTATGTTGCGGGAGAAAACAGTCCGTGTAAAAGGTTACCTGTATTTGATAATCTAGTGCAAAACTTACCTTCAGAGCGATCTTGTCTGCCAGGATAGAGGAGTTACCGTGTGCAATGTTAGCAAAGGGACCAGCATGCACGAACACAGGTGTACCCTCTAGAGTCTGCAGCAGGTTGGGTCTGATGGCATCCTTCAGCAGCACCGTGAGGGCACCACTAGCGCCCTAAGGAGAAGAAACCATCATGTAAACTCCATAGTGACTAGTGGGGTAGCTAAGTTAAGAATTATTGGTCAGTTTCATATTTAATCGGTCATATAAGAAAAAACTAGCTGGCTGTAGCTATATAATAATTATTTATTGATTTTAATCAATTGAATTATTTCTAATTTTTATTTCAAATGGTATCTATGATACCTGCAGGTAGGTATCTATGATACCTGCAGGTAGGTATCTATGATACCTGCAGGTAGGTATCATGAATACCAATAGCTATAAATCAAAAATTAATTATTATACAGTTTTTTCTTATATGATAGATGATGTGAAACTGACCAATAATTCGTAACATAGCTACTCTTATTTAATTATTCAATATCCACAGTTTAGATCACTCACCAAATCATCAGCAGTGACAGGTTTTCCGTTAGTGTCACTAGCCACCACCATTCTGCCTAGCCTCTCCCTCATGTCCTCTAGGGAAGTGGTCAGTGCAAGTACAGCCATGATCTCACTGGCCACCGTGATGTCAAACTGACACTGACGCGTCTGTCCCTTCTCAGTCGGGGACTCTCCGATGGTTATCTTGCGAAGGAATCTGTCATTGGTGTCCATAACTCGCTGCCAAGTGATGGTGTCCTTGTCGATGTTCAGTCGGACAAATTCGCTTATCTCCTGCTCCGTGAAAGTGTTCGGGTCTGTTTTTACGATGCCGAGCTTGGCAAGTCGGGACAACTGAATCTTTGAGAACTGTCTCTTGCCTTTGATTGTAGGCACCAGTCTGTTGTAGAGGGCCTTGTCAGTCTGGGTGTTCTCGTGGAACATTCTGGCGTCTATTTGCGCAGCGAGGAGGTTGTTGGCGGCAGTTATGGCGTGAATGTCACCAGTGAGATGGAGGTTAAATTCATCCATGGGGATCACTTGGGACCATCCCCCTCCAGCTGCTCCACCTAAATTACGAATTCAACTCAGACACAGAAAGTGATAGGGTAATTTAAAGTTATCAAACAGCTTCACATTTTCAATAGAGAAAGAAAACATATCATTTAACTTGGTACTTTTTCATACATCATCAAAAATTTGAAAGGTTCAATTATTCGCTAGCTACTTATCCTAAGTGGATTAAGAATTAGCATTTTGCAGCCCTGAGTCTCACCCTTGATGCCAAAGGTAGGGCCTTGACTAGGTTGTCTGACGCAGGCAAATACATTCTTGTTACAGTGTGCACCAATTGCCTGAACCAAACCAATGGTGGTGGTACTCTTGCCCTCTCCCAGGGGAGTGGGGGTGATGCTGTTAATGGGGGAGAACAATTTAGAGCAACTATTGGCTGGTTCTACTGATAATACTTTGTATAGCTACTGTAATAGTTAACGAAAATTGACCTTAGTTGTTAAAGTAGCTATCTATCTAGAAGAACTACTTTTTTTCAATGTATAAAGTTCTACTCCAATGTACTTACCCAGCCACTACAATGTACTTCCCATCAGGTGCAGCCTCCAGTCTCTTCAGTACACTGAGGTCCACCTTGGCTTTCTTCTTGCCGTAAAAGTCTACTTCAGAGCTGAGGAGTCCAATTTCTGAGGCCAGTTCCGAAACATCTTTGGGAGTTTGTGAACGCGCAATCTCTATGTCACTGGAAAAAGAAAAGTGAATAGTGTGCAATATCTATATGGCATATGCTATCTCTATGTTACAGTCAGAAGAATAGTAGCTAATTAGTGTGCTATTCACTATCTCTAATAACTACAGCAAGTGATCTCTCCTGCCCAGTGTCTGTAGGACATCCTCACCTGGGTGTATTCTCCTGTGGGTTGACAGCTAGGTACCTCATGTTCCAGTCAGTTACTCGCATTGCTTTGGCTGCTCTCTCGGCCGATATGACAGTGTTCTGCATCAGCATAGCCACCGTCATGGGGCCCACACCACCTGGCACTGGGGTGATCACTGACGCTACCTGAAAAGGGACGGTGTGACTTAAATATAATACAATAAATGGAATAGAAACTAAAATGGTTTGAATAAAGTAGCTACTAGGGGAAGAAATGGAAAGGGAGAATTACTTAGAATAAGAATGCAACATGGACTGATAAGCTATTTTAGGATGGTGTTCACAATTAATATGACTTAGTTGTGTTGTTAGCAATTAAATGAAAAATATACCAGATAATATCAGTGGTGTAGATAATAACATAATTTAAAACATTTGCTATGAGTGAAAGTTCTCAGTTACAAAGTTAGTGGGTACGAACAAGAAATCCAATGAATTAATTAAAAACTATAACTGCCACAGAGAAAGCTAATTAATGTTGCATTGTAGATGGTTTTTACAGACATTTTTAGCAGTTGAGAGGTGGAATTTAATACTTATTACAACCTACAACTTAACTTACCTGTGCCACCTCATCAAAGGCTACATCTCCCACCAATCTCTTGCCCGACTTCTTAGTACTGTCAGCAATAGAGTTAATGCCGCAGTCTATCACCACCGCTCCTTTCTTCACCCAGGAAGCTTTCACCAGCTCCGGCTGACCAATACCAACCACCAGAATATCGGCAGTTTTGGTCTGTCGGATTGAGAATATTAGTGTCTATTCTAATATGAGATATTGCCATTGTCAATATAACATTGCCTATAATGTAAAAGGTATAGATTATTTTGTAGCAGTAGCTGTACGGAAAATTGTGAATTATTGGTCAGTTTCACATCTATTTGTCATAGCTGTAAGAAAAAACGAAAATATAAAAATTTAATGATAATTATTAGCTAGCTATATTGGTTTTTCTTATATGATCGAAGATGTGGAACTGACCGATAATTCGTAACATATCCTATAGATACAGTAGGTTTCATACCACTTGGTCTAGATTAAGAGTGCGGCTGTGACAAGTGGTTACTGTGGCGTTATTCCACTTCAGTAACTCTGCCATTGGGGTGCCAACAATCTTGCTCCTCCCCAACACAACAGCTGTGGCTCCTGAAGTCTTGGCTCCAGATCTCCGGATCAACTCCATGCAACCATTGGGAGTGCAAGGGAGGAAGCCAGAGTTGAGTAGGCCGTGAGAAAGGCGGCCAGCATTGGCAGTGGTTAGTCTGAGAAAAGGGTACTAATTATCGTAAAAGTCAAATACAAAAAAATGGAATCCACTAACAATTTAACCATGGGAAGAATAAAAAGAAATATAATAAGTTTAATTACTTATAAACATAAAAGATAGCTTCATCTTTTTTATTAAGTTAGCTACCACGTAACTAATTTTCATGGACACATTCCAATGCAAAAGACATTTTAAAGTTTAAGCAAATCTATGGGCTTATTTAATTAACATGAAAATTCACACACTTTATATCATTAATTTACTTGTATAGCAACAAAAATATGGCTGCTCAGTTTTCAAATTTTTGTTCAAAAATTCAACCAAATAGCTATGATGAAAAAAATATGACAACAAATTCTCCAAGTTAAATTAGATGAAAGTTGATATACCAAATGTACTCACCCATCGACATCTTTATCAGCACTGACAGTATCGAGTACCAAGTCTGAGTCGATTTCATTGACAGACTGCAAAGGCATCTGTACTATCATACCATGAATGCTAGGGTCAGCATTCAGTTTCTTGACTTCATCGATGAGCTATGAAAGTTGGTAGAGGTAAATCGTAGTGATGATTGTAATATGGCAAAATTTATTATCAATTTATAGCAAATTGTTAATAATTATCGATGTTTAAAGTTCATCTCAATCAAATTATGAAAAATTTCAGTTTTGAAGAATTATAGTAACAATCTCAACATTCACGCCAGATAAATGATTGATACTAACCTGACTCTGGGTGATTGAGTCGGGGAAGCAAACATGTTGAGCCTTGATACCGATCTCTTCAGCAGCTTTGATCTTCATCCTGATGTAAACATTGCTGTCTTCTCTGTTTCCAACCTAATATAAATCATGAGGAGTAAACATAAGAAAATTAAGGACAAACCAGATAAGAAAAGGAAGGAAGAGATTTACATTATTTATATATTAATGGTTGATATCAAATTTACTATCACAAAGAAATTTCCAAATTATGAGACAGTTCCACTTCTTTGTCCATAATAGAAAAAATGTATAGCTAACTTTTATTTTAATTTTTATATAATTTTTTAGTATAAGATTGAAGATGGGGAACCGTCCGATAATTTAGAAACAAACTGAGAAAAACAAATAAAATTAATAATTGCTATCATTGTTAAAATAATAATTAAGAAAGAATAGAGGAGAGAAAAGAGTTTTACACACCTGGACAATAGCCAAGCCAGGACAGAAAGTAGGGAACTCTCCCTTGAGTTTGGTTACACGTTCCTTCAGTTCACTCCTGACATCTCTGTAAAAGTAAAGCGCTTAGGATATCACCTTAACCCTTCATGACCAGAATTAGTTCTTAAAAAGTTAAATTTCTATAAATTAGCTACTTCTAATGTGTCTAGTTAGTAATAAATAGTTAATATAAATAGGATGTAGCTATACAAATTTTTGTATAGCTAACATGTGACAAGATAGTCGCATTCGTCACTAGGCTCCAAACATCCAATTTATCACAGTGTAGTCATCTATATTTTATGTAACTAAGTAGTCACACACGGTCGTGAAGGGTTAAGAAAAGCACACAGTTATATTCAATATATATATATTATATATATATATATTGAAAGAAAATCATTACAATAGATAAATTTCTTCAATGAATAAAGCTTCACAACAAAAACAAATAGCTAAGTGTAACCCTATTTGAAATGTTGCCATAAATTTTGATTAACTATGCAAATCTAGAGTCATTTTAAGGATTAAGTATGTAGCTATGTTAGAAATTTGATTTGATTATAGTAGAAAGGTACTTACTGTGAGACTTCTTTCCCTGAAAGCAGTGAGGCCATCTTTGTTGGAAACTAAATAGAAAAATAAAAGAGTTCACTGAAAATAATAGCTACTTGATTTAATAAAGAATTGATAGCCAATTGAGCCAATAATTTGATAAGAATAATAGATAAAATAATCACTCAAAAAATTGGTAACTAGGTAGTTTAAAGAAAATAAATAAAAAATTATATAATATAGCTATATGATTATATCCAATTGTGGTCTATGGAAATTACTTTGCAGTTTGGAAAATTTAATGCAATGATATGATGCATCGCAGCATCATATGATCAGACGAGATATGATATGAAGCACACCAGATCCACACTGAATGAAAATGAAATGATTGAGTGTTCTCCAAGAAATCTATTATGATTATATATTATTTACTATCTATAAAGCTAAGACAAATCTTCTATTAGTATTTTGTCTTTTGTTCCAACTGTTCTCACATCAATCATCAAGTCTGCAATTTTGCAAAGCATGTACAATCGATATATACGTATCTAAAAGCTGAGCGGCGCACCACTGTTTATTCTATTAGATTTCACAACTTCATGCATCTTCTTCAGACTGGATGATATTTAATTTTTAGGGCAATTTCTCTTCAAAGATTATTAAATTTCTCTCCAAAATGCTGGTCAAAAATCTCAAAATACTCTCCAGTTTCCAATGACTATTATTATGACCATTCTGTAAAAAGTGGTGTTTTCTGATGAATTAATTACTCTGTTTGAGTTTAGGCTGTTTAGCAAACCTTAAAATACAGTAATCAATTAATGGGAACTATATAATCCAAGTAATAAAGCATGTCCAAACTCGCCATTTTAATGGCGAGTTTGTGACAGTTATTTTGAGCCCTTCAAATGCAAATGGCGAGTTTTATCTATTTTTCTCCTAAGCCTACAATGTTATTTTGGAGAGAATTTGTTGAATTTTGGAGAGAGCTGGAGAGACAAATGGAGAGTTTATGAGACATACTATTTTACTTGGTATATAATTCACAGCATTTAGCCTCTAAAATTCATCTGTTAGCCTAAGGTATTTTCCAGAGTGGTCCAATGATCATTGATGAATGATTAAATGCAAACATAGGAATTAATTGGAAAATTAAAAATTGTTGCCGGATAATTCAAAAGGCTACCGCCTTAGTCTGCAAAGTGTGTCAAATCTGTCACCAAGATTTCATATTTATAATTTCAGGACAATTAGTCTCCAAAATTTTTCACATTTGTCTTCAAAATGACAACATTTCTTCAAAATGTTTCCAATAAATTTCCAAGTAATAAAGCATGTCCAAACTCGCAATTTTAATGGCGAGTTTGTGTCTTTGTGACAGTTATTCTGAGCCCTTCAATTGCAAATTGGGCAATGGCGAGTTTTATTTATTTTTCTCCTATGCTACAACGTTATTTTGGAGAGGATTAATGATAATTTCAATCATTTTGGAGAGAATTTGTTGAATTTTGGAGAGAGCTGGAGAGACAAATGGAGAGTGTATGAAACATACTATTTTACTTGGATTTGGTGCCAAAAATTCCACTGACTTTTTGAAAAAGTTTAAAAAATCCACCATAAATTTAAAATTTCCAGTAATTTGGCTGCGCTGATCCACCAACATTTTATCCATTTTCCACCGCAAATTAATGGTAACATAGAAATAAATAGCTAAAAAATAAAAAATCCACCGACTTTCACAGTCCAAGTAAAATAATATGGCAAATAGACTCTCCATTTGTCTCTCCAGGCTCCAGCTCTCTCCAAAAAATCATCAATTTCTCTCCAAAGTCCAAAATGATCAAATTATCATAAATTCTCTCCAAAATAACATTGTGGCATAGGAGAAAATTAAATATTTCTCACCATTTGCAATTGAAGTGCTCAAAATAACTGTCACAAACTCGCCATTAAAATGGCGAGTTTGGACATGCTTTATTACTTGGCGACTTTGTCAGAATATAAATTTCAAAGGGAAAAAATTCCACCGACCACCGACATGTTGGTGGAATACTGGAATTTACCACAAAATACAGACTGGATTAGTGGAAGAGACTAAGAGCCAGTGAGCCCTCAGCCACAGTGTCAATCAGTCAGAGCCAGATTGTATTTGGTGGTAAATTCCAATGATATCTCGGGAGATATTCAATTTCTCTAATAAAAAAATTCCTGCAATGTCAGAGGATATTTAGCTATTAATTCCTATGTTACCATTAATTTTTGGAGGAGAAACTGGAAAAATGTTGGAGGACTAGGTAGACAAATTGATGAAAAATGTTGGCAGCTATTTCTCAGATTTTTGAAAAAGTCAGAGGAGTTCAGTGCACCAAATACAAACTGGAGTCAGAGGGTAACTGTCTCTCACTTAAATGTCAAATTAATATCTCTGTCACTCTGTAGGACAAGAGAGTTGAAGAGACTGTTAGAGTCTTAGAGACAGTACTTGGAGAGATACAAACACATAATTTCAGTCTGAGTCTGTATTTCATAGTAAATTGTCTACTAGTCAGTTGAGTACCAGTCACCAGTAACAGTTATAATTTACAACAGTTGTCACCACTTGGCACTACCTAGTCAATTAGAAAGGAGAGGAACTTTTGGCAGACATCAACGATGACACTGACAGGCAAATTAGTCCTACTCCTAGTCCCTCAAGGAAGTTATAGTAGTCCCTAGACAGGTTACTAGGTACTTCTTCCATCATAAAAAAGAAGTGATCCGTCTGCAGAGTCAGAATTTTCTATATCTCGGAACATAGGATTACACTCAACATTGATTGCTAACGCCACCTGGAGGTGAGAACTCTCTTCATCTGAGTCTCTATATGATTAATATGATCATATTCTAATTAAGTGTGGAAATTCCAATCCTGTAAGGGACAACAACGTTTCATTTTATAAAAGTAGTTTATTTAAATGACTCCACAAGAAAGAAATATTCCTTCCTAGCTACTTTATTTGTGGCAGCAAGAAGATGTAATAATTATAAGCAGGTAAATTGATGTCCTTGGCGAGTATCGTTAGCACAGCAACAAAATTGCAGTAGTCAGGGAAATATGACAGATAACGTCACCAACACTAAGCTTCAAGTCATTATATAGAACAGTAGAAGTGATAACATCATGATTATTCTATTCTAAATTATAATTTTATATTTATGGTACTGAAATATAACAAAAGGGGTCATTAAATATCATTATATTTGGATTTCAAAATAGTCAATTATGACGTCACACTGTCTATTGCCTCTCCTACCTATATTTTGTATCTTTTTGTCGTTATTTCGTTGTTACCAGTTGCCACTGTATATGAGATAAGTAAATTCACTAATCATGGCACTCGCTCTATGGTCACACTCTTATAACTATAACGATGACCGGCACATGTGAAACAAAGCAAAAACAGTGAAATTAATAAACTTTGCTTACTAGTTATTATCTAAATATATAATAATGTAAGTTCACAGTTGTCGGACTATACCACATTTGTGAACATTTAATAAAAAAACATTTAATTCATCATTTTAACTCATTACTTTTATTTGTACCTAATCAAATTAAAACAATGATACGAATTTACGTTTCATGATGATCGAAAATGTGGAATCATGATCGAAAATGTGGACCTATAACTCGGAACTTGCCCTAATTCCTGAAATAATCAATCTGTACTATTAAATTGAATTAGTAACTAATAATAGCTATATTTCACACTTAATTAATCACAATTGAGATTAGAAGCACCGCTTGAAACGGATCTTGGAGCGCATACCTTCTCCGTCACTACATTTTTCTGTTCATTTTGACCTTTTCGTGTCTTTGACCAATCTCTCCTAAAATAAAATGAAATGGTACCTGGTAATAACTAATCGTCCCACCAAATTTATATGATAAATAACTGAATTAACTTTTTTTTTTAATTGAGATTTATAGGAGGAAAATTAAATAGCAAACTATTCCAATTTATGATATTATTGATGATGAAAATTTCTTCATATCTCTTCATTTCTATTTATTCTGATCTTCTTTGTCTTCTTCGTCTTTCTCCTTCTACTTATCTTTTGATTTCTGCTCTTCATCTTTTTTCTCTTTCTTCTTCTCCTTTGATTTATCATTCTCTTCTACGTTCCCTATTCCTTTACTTCCACTCTATTCCTTTTTCTTCTTCCCATCTCCTTTCTTCTCATCTTCATCCACCTTCTCCTATTTACTTTCTTTATTCTTCTCCTTCCCATCTTTATCAGAGCTCTTCTTTATTCCTTCCACGTTAGATTTGTCCACATCAGCTTTTTCTTTTTCCCCATCCACTTTCTTCTTCTCCATCACTTGTTTGGGTCCCACCAGTGGGGGGATTTTTTCCCCCAACTCCTGCTTCAAGTACACCCCAATCACTCCCCCCAAACCCAGACAGAAAATTTCCAGCAGCATCTCTATAGTTACACGTTAGTCTCATCATTCACAACTCTTTTTTTTTATTCAGTTCACTCGTTACTAGGATACGAGATGTCTGGCATTTAAAATATAAATGATGGGAAGAAATGGGTAATTTAATTTCAATATTAATTTTTAAAAATTCTCAATTTTTCATAATAATTTATATATTTTCAAAAATATATAAATTATTTAAAAAAATCGTTCTTTTTAACACTTCCTGAGGAGTTATTTAAATAAATAGGTAAACAGTTAATTTTATTGAAACATAATGGCTGAAAACACAGATAAAACAATAGAAACTAGAACGGGCACTAGCATAGAGCGCATACCTTCACAGCTGCTATTGAATAATTTTCGCGTTATAAATGACCTTGACCTTGACCTATGACCCGATCACTCCTCAAAATCTAATCAAATGGTTCCTGGATATTGACGTAAATTAACCCTTACGAATGCGGGAAGGTTATATTATAGACGGCATTTATTTATTTATCATCTTGTTTTTCGCTTAACTGAAAAAGTGTTCAACGAAATTGCCTGAAATTTAGTGAAGCGATTGGTCCATGTCCAGTGACCTGCTGGTAAAATTTTGGGAGTGACCCGGTCAAAGATCAAGGTCATAGTCATTCATAACTCAAAAAGTATTGAACCATATTGCATGAAACTTGGTGAGATGATTGGTCAATATACAGGAAACATTTTGTTAGATTTTGGGAGCGATCGGGTGAAATGCCAAAGATCAAGGTCAAGGCCATTTATAACTCAATAATAAATAAATTCAACCAAATTGTCTGAAATTTGATGGAACGATTGGACAATGTCCACGAACCATCTTGTAGAATTTTGGGAGCAATCCGATCAAAGGTCAAGGTCATTTGTAACTCAATAACTCAATAAGTATTGAACATATCGTATGAAACTTGGTGGAACAATTAGTCCCTATTCAGTCACCAGTTTATTAAATTTTGGTAGCAAACGGATATGCGGCGGCGAAGGTATGCGCTTCACCGAGTGCACTTACTCTAGCTATTATATAATTAGTGGCAAATAACCTATTCTACGTTTCTCACTTTAGAGCTTAAACATTACTACTTGCTACTGATGAGCCAAGCCTGTGATCGAACCCTGGAGAACCATCCCATTAGCACCTGCTATGATCTTCGGAGAGACGTCAGCTCGCACTGAATTGATAGGCCTATGTGTCACAAAAAGAGGCCTAGGCAGCAACAAATTACTTATTTATGGGCATCTAAATTACCCTTTGGTGAGATACTGTGACAGAGATGGAGAACCTATTGATTGGAAGCTTGTGATCCGAGAGAATTTATATACTGCCCCGTACACACTGTCTAACACTTCGTCAAACTGTTAGTCAAATGCCCCGTACACACTGTCAAACACTTAGTCAAACTGTTTGTCTAATGCCCCATACTTACTGTCAAACACTTCGTCAAACTGTTTGTCTAATGCCCCGTACACACTGTCTAACACTTCGTCAAACTGTTTGTCTAATGCCCCGTACACACTGTCTAACACTTCGTCAAACTGTTAGTCTAATGCCCCGTACACACTGTCTAACACTTAGTCAAACTGTTTGTCTAATGCCCCCGTACACACTGTCTAACACTTCGTCAAACTGTTAGTCTAATGCCCCGTACACACTGTCAAACACTTAGTCAAACTGTTTGTCTAATGCCCCGTACACACTGTCTAACACTTCGTCAAACTGTTTGTCTAATGCCCCGTACACACTGTCTAACACTTAGTCAAACTGTTTGTCTAATGCCCCCGTACACACTGTCTAACACTTCGTCAAACTGTTAGTCTAATGCCCCGTACACACTGTCAAACACTTCGTCAAACTGTTTGTCTTATGCCCCCGTACACACTGTCTAACACTTCGTCAAACTGTTTGTCTAATGCCCCGTACACACTGTCTAACACTTAGTCAAACTGTTTGTCTAATGCCCCCGTACACACTGTCTAACACTTCGTCAAACTGTTAGTCTAATGCCCCGTACACACTGTCAAACACTTCGTCAAACTGTTTGTCTTATGCCCCCGTACACACTGTCTAACACTTCGTCAAACTGTTTGTCTAATGCCCCGTACACACTGTCTAACACTTAGTCAAACTGTTTGTCTAATGCCCCCGTACACACTGTCTAACACTTCGTCAAACTGTTAGTCTAATGCCCCGTACACACTATCAAACACTTCGTCAAACTGTTTGTCTAATGCCCCGTACACACTGTCTAACACTTCGTCAAACTGTTCATCAAAACTGTCTGTCTAATGCTTCGCCAAACTATTTGTCTGAAGACCCGTACACACAATCAAACAATTCGTCAAACAGTTTGTCTAATGATAAAAAAATATACAAAATAGCAAGGACTAACTTTAACAGCAACTAATGTACCAGTAAACAAAAAATGACGTTACAGTTTCTTATGGTAATCCCTATTCTCCCAAATAAGTTCTGTTTCATTTACTTTCTTTAAATGTTAGTAAAATATTCTACTGCTGACAATAGTTTGAAAGTATTGGATTTTGCTTCAATTCCAGGCAAGTCAATAGGAACTTTAGAAGACTCTTTGACATCGCAATGAGAATGCCTCCAAAAAATGTCACAGTTAAGCTTTACACTTCACTGCGACTCTTTCTGCTCTTCTTTCTGATGCACAATTGACAGTGAAGAAAAAGAACTGATATCTCGCAGTGACTGAAAGTAGCTCATTGTTATCTAGGCTCTAGTATTGGCTCTGGCTTGTGTTGTTCATTTATCTAATGAAAGGCATATTTAAGGTTATAACTTGTAATTAATTATAAGTATGTAATAATTATTTTAATTATCTTAATTAAAAGCATCAAAGTTCATTAATTAAAAGAATCATAGCTAGTTAGGTTTTAAAGTTTTTATTTTATTCGTGAATCATCAATTTAATTCTCACTATTTCACAACACAAATTTATAAATCAACTTTACGTTAATTAAGCTAGAACTTTATATCTACACTTCTTTCCGATAAAAATTATTAATAAAGCTAAATAGCTCTAAAATATATAGTATTGATTTTAAAAACTTTGAGCCATAGTGTAAATCACAACATCTTACAATGTTTTGTTCTATAAAAGAACTGAAATTTTTTTATTTTCTGCAATAATAAAAACTTTTTTAAATGGACCAAAAGTTATGGTCAAGTTTCGAAAAGTATAATACAACCATTGAACCAGTGTTAGGGTAAGTTACAAATTATCGAACGGTTACACATTTTGGATTACATAAGAAAAAAGTATATAATAAAATTATCATTTAAGTCTATTTTAATTGTTATTCATAATACCTGCATATATTATCGAAAACCAAATAAAATTAAAGTTAAATATAATTATATTGTACTGTTTCTTATAATATGATCGAAGATGAATAGTCTTACAGTTTATAATTGTGTAGGTAGATGCATTAAACATTTTAATATTAATGCAATTGTGTAATTAATACAACAGGTAATTACTCTTCAATAACCTCTAAGCGATATCAAGTTATATCTTTTATCAATTAATCTTATTGAACAGTTAATAGATATAAATTATTACTTTATAATGTAAGTATTCATTTAAATATCACCTTTGTAGTCAATATACATTAGTAAATTGATATCAAATGATATTTCTGTCAAAAGTTATTAGGTTTTGAAAATAATGAATATGTTTTTATAGACATGGTGACCCACATTAATGCCTGATTTACATATAGCTGGTCAAATGACCCACGTATAGCTGGTCAAATGACCCACGTATAGCTGGTCAAATGACCCACGTATAGCTGGTCAAATGACCCACATACAGCTGGTCAAATGACCCACATATAGCTGGTCAATTGACCAACATATAGCTGGTAAAATGACCCACATATAGCTGGTCAATTGACCAACATATAGCTGGTCAAATGACTCGCATACAGCTGGTCAAATGACCCACATATAGCTGGTCAATTGACCAACATATAGCTGGTAAAATGACCCGCATATAGCTGGTAAAATGACCCACATATAGCTGGTAAAATGACCCGCATATAGCTGGTCAATTGACCAACATATAGCTGGTAAAATGACCCACATATAGCTGGTAAAATGACCCACATATAGCTGGTCAATTGACCAACATATAGCTGGTAAAATGACCCACATATAGCTGGTCAAATGACTCGCATCTAGCTGGTCAAATGACTCGCATGTAGCTGGTCAAATGACTCACATATAGATGGTCAAATGACCCACATACAGCTGGTCAATTGACTCACCAGAAAGGCAAGTGTCCCTGTTTTTGCAAACCCTAAAATGGCCACAAATTCGATTAGGGCATTAGAGGGTAGTTTTATGTCCTCAAAACAAGGACACATGTCCAGTCGATCTGAAGACAAAATAAACATACAATAAACTTACAATAACTATAAACATATATATTTTATAACTATAAACATATATATTTTATAACTATAAACATATATATTTTATAACTATAAACATATATATTTTATAACTATAAACATATATATTTTATAACTATAAATATACTTATGTGATAACTATTTTGTACACTATTTATTACATAACACGTTCATCTGCTATTGTCATAAAGTCTGCGGTAACTACTAAGATTATTTCAGTTACTTTAAGTTCGCAACAATATGTGGTTCTTAATTTGAAATAAAATTAGATGAAATATTGAGATTTTATCAACATTTTATTATTATCAGATAAAAGATTTTCATTTTCCTATCATTTCCATTGTTTTATCTGAGTTTTTGACCATAATTTCACAATTAAAATATCTATTTAAAAAGTATTGTTAGTCTATCTACAAACAAATTCATTTATTTTTGAAAATACATAAATTATTAGAAAATTGAAAAATACTTTTTTAAACTAGCATTGAAATTAAATTACCCATTTCTTCCGTGCAGTAATATATTAATTAACAGACATCTCGTATCCTAGTAACGAGTGAACTGAATAAAAAAAAGAGTTGTGAATGATGAGACTGACGTGTAACTATAGAGATGCTGCTGGAAATTTTCTGTCTGGGTTTGGGGGGAGTGATTGGGGTGTACTTGAAGCAGGAGTTGGGGAGAAAATCCCCCCACTGGTGGGACCCAAACAAGTGATGGGGAAGAAGAAAGTGGATGGGGAAAAAGAAAAAGCTGATGGGGACAAATCTAACGTGGAAGGAATAAAGAAGAGCTCTGATAAAGATGGGAAGGAGAAGAATAAAGAAAGTAAATAGGAGAAGGTGGATGAAGATGAGAAGAAAGGAGATGGGAAGAAGAAAAAGGAATAGAGTGGAAGTAAAGGAATAGGGAACGAAGAAGAGAATAATAAATCAAAGGAGAAGAAGAAAGAGAAGAAAGATAAGGAGGAGAAATCAAAAGATAAGTAGAAGGAGAAAGACGAAGAAGACACAGAAGATCAGAATAAATAGATATGATGATATATGAAGAAATTGTCACTATCAATAATATCATAAATTGAAATAGTTTGCTATTTAACTTTCCTCATATAAATCTCTACTTAAAAAAGAATGAGTTATTTCTAAGTTAATTTAGTTATTTATCATATAAGCCACTAAACAATAAAACTAGGGTGAGTTACAAGTTATTGACTAGTCTCATATTATCGATTATGAGGATATTTAATTTTAATCGATATTTTAATAATATCGATTAATAGTTTATGATCGTTAATGTTGAACTAGTCGTTAATTTGAAACTTACACTAAATCACAGAATGAAATAGAAAATAGAAATGATAATAATCAAAAATAAATATAACATTCATGATTTTATATTCATTCATAATAATAAATTACAGAAACAATAACATATTTCGTTGGAAAATAGATTCTGAATTTGTTTCTGCATTTTAAATGGAAGTAAAGTGCTTTGGAGTTATTTTTATTTTAAAAATTAATATTGTTAAAAGAGCATTTATGAAAATGAAAGGAATAAAAAATATGATATCAACATTTTTATTTTTATTTAGTATATTGCATACAGTTACTATAGCTATTGTGAAAAATATACTATTAATACGTAGAGAGAAATAACAATATAGAAGCTGAAACTAAAGATATAAATGTTTACAAAATATTTTACGTTTTGAAATGATTCCTACAGCTAGACCCACAAAAGTGTACCCAACTTTGAATTATTGTAAATATCTTATATTTAATTTTATTTCAACTCCAATTTATACTCATTTATAAATTCAATATTTATACTAATTTAAAGCTAGGTACACTTTTTTGTGGGGCACCCTGTATAACATAATAAGAGTTAAATGTAGTTCACTAAAAAAGACCAAATAAAGAACAACTTATTGGAAAAAAGGCTAAAAAAGTATCTCAAATATCACACAATGACAATCACTTTGTTGACTTTAAAGTACCAACTTTAACACTGCTCCCTATCCTCACAAACAATTTTCCAGGACATTTGATGTTTCAGATTTGTATGCTGAACCAAACTCCGATATTACGCTCCATCAAATCTACGGGAAAGTTACGTCTGTAATGGCCCATGTTGAAACGGCCAAAGAAATGGCCAATGGCTGCCCACTGTTAATCTTCACAGACTTTATGGCTTCTTTCGAAGTCTGTGCTAGACTTTACGAAGTCTAACAATGGATATAAATAGTCACTAGTGCTGTACAAATAAAATATCTGACTGAGTTGATTTTTAAACAGTTTACTAATATAAAATTTCCCGAAATAATAGTAACTAATTGTAATAATAGTAGATATTATAATATTGGTCTGGGTACATGCTGACGAACTTGCGAGATTTGAAAATAATAGAAAATCTGTGATTTGTGAAATTAGCATAATGCAGTGACTCTAATCTCTGATAGTACATCATCACAGTGACTCTTTTCTCTGATAGTACATCATCACAGTGACTCTAATCTCTGATAGTACATCATCACAGTGACTCTTTTCTCTGATAGTACATCATCACAGTGACTCTTTCCTCTGATAGTACATCATCACAGTACTTCATCTCTCTTCTAACCTCATCTCTCTTCTTACCTCATCTCTCTTCTTACCTCATCTCTCTTCTTACCTGATCTCTCTTCTTACCTATCTCTCTTCTTACCTCATCTCTCTTCTTACCTCATCTCTCTTCTTACCTCCTCTCTCTTCTTACTTCATCTCTCTTCTTACCTCATCTCTCTTCTTACTTCATCTCTCTTCTTACCTCATCTCCCTTCTTACCTCATCTCTCTTCTTACCTCATCTCTCTTCTTACCTCATCTCTCTTCTTACCTCATCTCTCTTCTTACCTCATCTCTCTTCTTACTTCATCTCTCTTCTTACCTCATCTCTCTTCTTACCCTATCTCTCTTCTTACCTCATCTCTCTTCTTACCTTATCTCTCTTCTTACCTGATCTCTCTTCTTACCTCATCTCTCTTCTTACCTCATCCTCTCTTCTTACCTCATCTCTCTTCTTACCTCATCTCCCTTCTTACCTCATCACTCTTCTTACCTCCTCTCTCTTCTTACCTCATCTCTCTTCTTACCCCTCTTCTTACCTCTCCTCTTACTCATCTCTCTTCTTACCTCATCTCTTCTTACACTCATCTCTCTTCTTACCTCATCTCTCTTCTTACCTCATCTCTCTTCTTACTACTCATCTCTCTTCTTACCTCATCTCCTTCTTACCTCATCTCTCTTCTTACCTCATCTCTCTTCTTACCTCATCTCTCTTCTTACCTCATCTCTCTTCTTACCTCATCTCTCCTTCTTACCTCATCTCTCTTCTTACATCATCTCTCTTCTTACCTCATCTCTCTTCTTACTCATCTCTCTCTTCCTCTCACTCTTCTCTCTTCTTACCTCATCTCTTCTTACCTCTTCTCTTCTTACCTCATCTCTCCTTCTTACCTCATCTCTCTTCTCATCTCTTTCTTACCTCATCTCTCTTCTTACCTCATCTCTCTTCTTACCTCATCTCTCTTCTTACCTTCATCTCTTCTTACCTCATCTCTCTTCTTACCTCATCTCTCTTCTTACCTATCTCTTCTTACTCTGCTCTTCTTCTTACCTCTTCTCTCTTCTTACCTCATCTCTCTTCTTACCTCTCTCTTCTTACCTCTCTCTCTTACCTCTTCTCTCTTCTACCTCATCTCTCTTACTTACTTCTCTCTCTTTCTTCTACCTATCTCTTCTTACTTATCTCATCTCTCTTCTTACCTCATCTCTCTTCTTACCTCATCTCTCTTCTTACCTCATCTCTCTTCTTCTCATCTCTCTTCTTACCTCATCTCTCTTCTTACTCATCTCTCTCTTACTTCTCCTGATCTCTCTTCTTACCTCATCTCTCTTCTTACTCATCTCTCTTCTTACCTCATCTCTCTTCTTACCTCATCTCTCTTCTTACCTCATCTCTCTTCTTACCTCATCTCTCTTCTTACCTCAT